>JAYMSP010001115.1:0-36002 GCA_036897095.1 Plantago elongata
TATATATATATATATATATATATACCTGCTGGTATTCCACAAGTTAGTAGACAAGCTCTTTCTGGAGGCATTGCAGAATCAACTTTCGTTACATTTGCAATGTGAACAACCGTGTACTCAACGAAACTAGACACAAACATGTGATGGTACAAAGTCTCTCCGCTGAGATCAGTGAACCTGCTAGTTTCGTCGTGCAGCCAAGGAGAGGCCTTATACTGGAACTTTGAACATAAATTGCTCTTGTTGGATTTACAATCAATACATTCCGCACAATCTGGCAGAAATATTGGGATGACCATTTCGCCTATGGCATACTCACTTACACCCTCACCAACGCTCTCAACAACTCTATGCAATAAACAAAACAACAGCACAACACATAGCTAATTAGAGACAATTAGTTTCTTGACATGTGTAGCCTTTTGCTGGAAATACATGCTCGAATTTGAAGAAAAATTACCCGACTGCTTCGTGGCCGAGAATTCTAGGAAAACAGCCAGGAGGATCCTTCACAGTTGTAAAGATAATACCATTAAACAAGAATACTAAAAAGAACATGACATAAAATAATCGATACGAATTTTAACCAAATATGTACGGATCACACATACTATCATGTAAGAGAAATGGAGATCAACGTTACAAAGAGAAGTGCAGATAATCTTGAGTCGGACTTCTTGGGATTTCGGTGGTGCCACAAACACTTCCTCAATCACCAGAGGCTCCCCTGCTTTCCGTGACACAGCCGCTGCACAAATTTTCGATTACATATAAGAAATTTTCGATTACATAGTTAGAACTTGCAAGCAATGTACATATTAGTTACCTAGGCATCTGATGGATTTCCCTGCAGTATCAATCTTACTCAATTCAGATACATTATTTTTCATTTTCGAAAGGTCTTTTTGTTGAACAAGCAGCTACCAGATAGCTAGTACTTCATGTAATGTAATGTAATATAGCAAGCTTGTGTTTTGGTGATGTATATAGCATTTATGCACCTGCAGACGTTATAATGGCATTGAAGCTTCCTTTTTGTGGATGAAATTCTTTGAGGTACTGTATATAAAATATAAACCAACTACTCCCAACATTTTAATCAGGATATGTCGGTTGTTGTTAAGTTACTCCTTACCCTGCTTTTCATTTCATCATTTTAATTACTGGTTACAAATTTCTCTCTTATACTGTTAATAATTGTCTCCCACAACCACGATTTTTTCTGTATTTCCACAATTCACATTGTTTTAACTTTTTACATTAAATAAAAATTAACTCTATTTTAATTATAAATTATTAAAAAAATTGAACACTTTATATTCACAGTTTCAAATTAAAATTAAAAAATATTAACTGAAAAAATTTAAAATTAAATATTTATAGTGGGACGGCTGAGTACTTAATTATCAATTATTATAATTGTAATTTTACTTAAAAAATTATTAGATTCACGATATTAAACTCGATTAATTAAGTATAATGAAATAAATCGAAGTTTAATTATCATGTCTAGGGTTGATCATAAAATTCGAAATCCAAAAATTCGATCCAAAAATCCGACAATTTGATCCAATCCAATCCGATCCGGTATGTCCGGATTGGATTACGGATTAGCATATTTGAGATCCAAAGATTTTCGAATTAATCCGATCCGATCCGTCGGATTTTTGGATAATTCGATTTTAATCCGAAATATTAAAAAAGAGAAAATACCCTTCTTCCAAAGTGAAAAACTTTATTTGAAATAGCAACTTATATCCAACCTAGTAATAAAAACCCAAAACAAACCATAATCATGCATTCATCTTTATTCATTTTCATCATTTCTATTTAATGTGGAGATTTCGGAAGTTTTAGGAAAGTTGAGGAAGAAATGATAATTTATTTCTATTATTTTTTTTTATATCTTTGGATTATTTTCGGATTAATCCGAAAAAATTCAATCCGAGCTGGATTAATCCGATTCGAACCATTCGGATCGGATTACGAATTGACTGTTCTGAAACTTCGAATCGGATAGGATTAATCCGAACAATCACCCAAAACTCATATCGTAGTTTGATCCAAAATATTTACCAGAATCACGATATTGAACCCGATCGATTAAGTAAACCCGCCTTGTAGGTACCTGAAAAGGCCTGATACCGATTCATAGCAGCTCTGAAACTGGAGTGATTTCCGGTCCCTTTTTCCCGACGAGAATGACGGAGGAGGTGTCAAAGACCCGTGCGGGCAGGCTATGCTGTATCTGCAACTCCTCACGTGCCGCTCTCAAACGCCCTAAAACCCTCCAACAGGTTCTTTCTTTCTGCCCTTACTTTACTTTACTCCTCCTATTTTACCTTCTAATCACCGATTTTACTCAATTTCATGTTGATTTTACTCACCTTCTTTGGCAATTAGATATGCAGGGAGTGTTTCTATGCTGTTTTCGAGGACGAAATTCACAGAGTCATTGTCGATAATCACCTTTTCAAGCGTGGTGAACGCGTTGCTATTGGAGCTTCTGGAGGAAAAGGTCCCATTTTTATTGTTTTTTTGGTCATTAGGATGAGATTAATCTTCGTTTCTTGTTTGCTCTTTATAGCTTAATGTTCTTATTAACTTGATTTTTTATTCAATGATAAAAATTGAAGTTTTTGTTTTTTTGGCAGATTCGACTGTGCTTGCCTATGTTATGGCGGAATTGAATAGACGGCATGATTACGGGCTGGATCTTTTCTTGCTTTCAGTTGATGAAGGCATTACTGGTTACAGGGATGACTCACTTGAAACTGTTAAAAGAAATGAAATCCAGGTATTGGATTCATTCCCTGTTTGTTTTTCTTGATTAAATAAGTTAACTTATGTTCGTTTACGATTATCCCACCGTACTCGTTAGCTCACATCAGTTCTGATTGTTGCATTACAATATCCATAGTCTTTGACATGGTTTCTGAATCTTATTGCATTAAAAGATGCAGTCTTTGCTTACACTTCAAAGATTAGCTTTATTGTGTGTAGCAAATATGGGGGGTTTTAATTTTGAGCAACTGTGAGGATTTTCATTTCAATGTTGCATTTTGCTTCTACCTATGTGTTTCAAATCCATATGCTATAAAACATTGTGTATTGTAGTCATTTAATAGAATTTGAGTTTTAAAGGACATTGAACAACTTTCTATTTCTTCATGTCTTTTGCATATCGTCTCTATCCATCTGTTTCAAATGCCCATTTTCCATCTGAATGATTTCCTTGTATTATCATATTTTTGCTGCACCATCATTTCCTACTCAGTCTTTTTTACTTTGATCGGTAACTGACTTTTGTTCCATTTTCCCTCAGTATGGACTTCCTCTTAAAGTCGTTTCATATAAAGATTTATATGGGTGGACAATGGATGAAATCGTGAAGCTAATTGGCTTGAAGAATAACTGCACATTTTGTGGTGTTTTCCGTCGTCAGGTATTCAATTTTTTATTTCAATTTTTCCGTCGTCAGGTATCAGAAGTCAGTACCACTTTTCTTTCTTTTTTTTTTTTGTGTGTGTCTATCAGTTTATCATTTTTGACATATTTTGTGTTGCAATGCTACTAATAATAAGCTACACAGCTGAAAATTTAATGTAGTTCAACTGGTAATGAGACATCCTATTTATAATCCTCTTAAATCTAAAAACACATATAGTACTTTCTCATACCCGAGTCATGAGGTCAAGTTGTCAAAATTAGTTTTTTTTGGATTTCTGAAAGCAGGATATACCTAATCCATGTATATTTATTCAGAATGAGATGCTTTTCATTCTTTTATTATCATAATTAATCACACTGTTTTATTTCAAGGCCCTTGATCGTGGTGCTTCACTGTTGAAAGTGGATAAGGTAGTTACTGGGCATAATGCGGATGACATTGCCGAAACAGTTCTCTTAAACATATTAAGAGGTGACATTGCTAGGTAAAGTGATCTTATTTGAGGTTTAAAAAGAAAAGTGGAGCATATAGATACAGTAATGTGTCTATGTGCTCTTTCGTACTCAAGGTTTCTCTATGATTTTCCTTGATCAGTTTGTGAGTGGAATTGTTAATACAACAGGCTAAGTAGATGCACATTCATAACAACCGGTGAAGATGGTCCTATACCAAGATGCAAGCCCTTCAAGTATACGTACGAGAAGGAAATTGTGATATATCCTTTTAGTATTCTGATATTGGGGAAACTCCTATTTGTCATCGTTTTTTCGGCAGCTTGTCTGTGCATGTGTTTCTTTTATATCATTTTCGGTTTGCTTTTGCATGTGTTCACGGCCATCTTTATGTGATTTTCTCAAAGATAGGCAAATTCCTTAACCTGCTCTATACGTATGCGTACTTCAAAAGGCTGGACTACTTCTCAACAGAGTGTAAGTTTTTATACAAAATGAATGAGCTTCTGTTGACATTATGTTTGCAAGTAGATGTGCAGATTTTTTTTTCCTTGGCTTGTTTCTGAAGCATAGTAAGTGCATCCCGTAAATCAGCTCTTACTATAAGCCTGTTTGGTTTACTGCTTTTCTGATTGCCATCGGTTAGTAGTTTGCTATACTAATTTTGTATTTCACAACTAGTATTGCTTTATAGATTATCTTAAGAGTGCATAATAAATTTGTGTATCACTATTTCTGTAATGAGTCTCAAATTACATATGTTAAGCTCCTGGCCTGGGTCCGTTTCTGCAAGCCTGTGTTTTCCGTCCAGACCTGTTAAAAGAGCTATAAGATTGTATAATTTGGTAGAATTCATGTATTACTTGATATAATTCATATGATGTGTCTTATTTATATCCTATTTTTAAAATCTTTTTGTCTCGAGTTGCTTCCGCCTGCATTAATGGTAACCTTGAAATTGCAGGCATCTACTCTCCCAATGCCTATCGTGGTTTTGCTCGGGAATTTATAAAAGATTTGGAGAGGATCAGGTAGATGGAATCTATGATTTGTTTCTTACTTTTGCTTTCTAAGATATCTTTCCGATGGAGCTTTCTCTCATTGCCAATTTAACATTCTGTCCACGATTTCATTTAGGCCAAGAGCTATTCTTGACATCATTAAATCAGGCGAGGACTTTAGGATCTCTACAACTACCAAAATGCCAGAACAGGGAAATTGTGAAAAATGTGGTTACATATCTAGCCAGGTGAGAATTTTCTACGTGGCTACTTTAGCGAACTTCAACTGGATCGGAAGCTTGTTGATATCATCTCTTCACTTCTCTTTGTGTGTTTCCTCGTAGATTGTGCCAAATTGATAACACAGTAATATTGTTTTACGTAAATCTGTACTTCATTTGTGGTCTTAAGTTTTAACTAGTATTTTGGTATATGGGTTTTGGATACTTCGCTCTTGGTAAGTTGTGTTACTGAGTAATCTAAAGGATTTTTCTCAATGTCATGTTTTCAATTTTGGCGTGGATCAATTATCATGTGCATTATTAACTGACAAGTGACTTCTGGCCACTCTTATGCATTATGTCTGAAATATGCAGAAATGGTGCAAGGCATGTGTTTTACTGGAGGGATTGAATCGGGGTTTGCCTAAGCTGGGCATTGGTCGGACAAGAGGTGTCGGTACTGAGAATGGCAAGGACATGAAACAAAGTAACGGTGCCAAAAGCATAGAGAGCAAACAATGTGGGAGCCTAGACTTCTAATGTGAGATAGCAATTCAGTCTTTTGTCTGGGGAACTACGTATGTTAGGTTCGTATTTGAAAGACATTCACATAGAGTGTCATAACCGAAATGATGCTATGCTGCCAATTCAACGGTGGCTAATTTCTGAGGGAAGTCTGGGTTGATTATAGGTTTATACTACTCTTTGTTAGTTTTCTCTTGTTCAACTAACTAATGATGGATTTTTTTTTCTTTTACTGCTAGTACTTATATTGAATTTATCATTTAGAAATATACTATACATCTATGGTTGTGTACAATATGATTAAAATCTGGATTTGAATGTATTATTAGCCTCATGATTCATGAATCATAGAGAGGCGTTTTTGAGTTGAAGAAAATCATTGCACTATTTTCACTATATATTGTTACTTTTCATTGTTTAGTTTCATCTTTTCGCATACCTTCAAGTCGAGGTCCGAGGGTATTTTCTGGTCTACCAGAATCAGAACATGCTCTTTTTTTTTTTTTTTTTTCCTTCTCAAGTAAACTTCATTAACTAGTTACCAGCTACAAGAGTTCGGCCCTTGTTTGTTAAGCGAATGCGGGTGAGAAGCGTAGGAGTCTTTATCAAAGTATAAACAGAACACTACTGGGAAAAGAAACATAATAATACAATTAAAGTAGTATAGTGTAGAGTTGAGAAATATACATACAATTTTGGCAAAATTCAATTTGATTTGATAGAAAAACACACAACATATTTCAACAAATAATGTTTGGTTATGGTTTGATTACTTATACCATTTCGGCTCAAGTCGTTGGTTAGTGTTTGTTTTGAAGACCGGTTGTAACGATAGTATCTATTTTGAATTAGTGATCGAGTTGAAATGCACGAACACGTATGCAACTACAGTTAGAAGAAGGGGATTGATAGGAACTTTAAAATCGCTAGTTATCGTAGTAAAATTGTACTTTTGTGTAGGGGTAAGCAGAAACGGAACCGGATCGAAATACCGGTCCTAACCGAACCGAAAAATCGGACCTCGGACCGGCCCTAAACCGACTAGGTCCGGTCCTCGGTATCGTAATTTTGCATTTCTCGGTCCGATCGGGCCAAATACAGGAAAATTGCGTGTCAGACCGACCAGGACCGAGATTTTGAAGAAAACCGAAAAACACAGTATAATTACCTATGCCTAGTCCATTTACAGTCTAATGAGAAATGAGATCTCGTAGCCGCCCTTACCCACGCCCGTCGCCTGCCCGTGAGCCACCCTTACCCACGCCTGCCCATCGACCACGGCACGTCGGCACTCGGTAGTCGGCACCACCCATCGCCTCCGTCCGTCCGTCGACCACCCTGAGTCCCTGACCCACCCATCGACCACCAGTCCACAGCACCACCCATCGACCACCACCTCCGGCTCGCCTCCTCAATTCGACGCCCGACGCCCGACACACAACTCCTCAGTTCAACGGTCGACGCCCAACGCACAGCTCCATCAGCCAATTCGATTACTTTATGGTTTTTAATGACTCTGGATTGTCGTTTCACGTTTAACTCGTGTTTTATTTTATGGTTTATAATGACTTTTGTGGACTAATTTTAGTTGGAGTTGGATGATTGATGTTTTTATTATTGTTTTTGGGTTATTTTTTGGGTTTGGAAATGTTTGGAAAAATGTGAGCAAGCAGCTGACTGAGCTGAGAAATAGTGAGGCTGTCCTCCCCCTATTTTCCAATTTATTATTTTCTTTTTTTTTTTGTAAAAATTCCGGTTATTTTGGTTCGGTCTGGACATGGACCGAGTCAATTTAGATCCGGTCCACGGTATTAGACAATGCCAAACGATTGGTCCAGCCCCGATTTTCAGCCCTACTTTTGTGACTACACTTGTTCTTTTATTTATTATTTTTTTTTTTTTTAAGTGACTACTTCTTTTAAGCTTTAGCAGAGAACAGAAAGAGCTGAATCAGGTCATCAATGGAGTCGCAGTCGCCTCACACTACCAAGCAGCGAAAACCCCTAGGGTTCTTGAAGCACGTGGTGAAGAGAAAAGAAGGCTTCTTCCAATTCATAGCCTTGGGCTGTACACTTTTCCTCGGCCTCCGAGCACTCAGTGGCAAGTATGAGATTAACGCCCTCACTTATGATATTGCTTCCTTGAAGGAAGAGAATCAGACCATCTCCTCTCGTATGGATCATATCAAGCAAAGCCTTCTCGACCAAGCTTCACAAGACCCAACTGGTGCTTTCCGAGCTAGGCTGCGTCTCTTGTTCGGAGATGATACCAATTGAGTAAGAATAAATTTTCGAACTTTTCTGTTTCTAGATGCTCCAATTTTAGGGTTTTGTGGTCTACTGTTTGATTCATCAATTCATTAGTGTTTTAGTGGATGTATGACTATGATGGATAAATTGGGGTTATGATGATTTATGACCTGTTGTCTGATGTGCGATTTGAGCCAATTTGTCGAAATAAGGTTATGTCAAATGCAGCCTAATTGTTCGATTATTCGAAATGATGATGGAAAGATTGATATTGTGCATTATAAGATGACATTTGGATTCATTCTCTGAAATTATTTATCGATCATATGTATTAGCACACTCTATCCTGAGGAGGTTAAGACTTGTTATAACAACTGTGTAATAGCTCAGCTAATGACTATATTTACAGGGCTCTGTTGATGTCCTTGCAGTTATTAGTTAAATTAATGTCACGTTTCGCGTTGAGATACTTTGTTCACCTTTTGGTTTAGTTGGTTTTGTGGGAGATTGCAAAGTTAGGTTGCTTTTGTTGTGATAAAGATTAAAGAAGTTGCCTTGTTAAAAAATTCTTCATAATCTGTGTTATCTTTGATGGATCCTGTAATGTTGTGAAAAGATATAAGCATATCCTTAGGTACTTAACTTTACGAGGAAATTTTATACTATGGGTGTCAGGCTGTTTCTCATCAGTTATGGTTGGCCCTGCCCGAAATTAGTTCTGCTTTCTCTGATGAACATCATAGGTACTTAAGCTTTTCATCTGAATTTTATGATTACAATTGTTGGCTAAGTAAGAGGATTTGGACTGCCAACAAAATCAGTTGGAATATGTGATAGTCTGTTACTAATTTGGAAACAAGAGCAAATGATGAATAGTACTCATTATTATTCTACCATTAGGTTCTTTGTTTCTTTTTCGGTTTGCCTACTATATTACTTGGTTTTATGGTCATTTTGGCCTGCATCCTACTATGTTCAGATTCTACATATTTCTAATTTGTTATTTGTGACTGGAGATGCAATGATATGCATGACTTGTGCCTACATCTCCAGTTTTACCATTGCTTCTGCAGCATCTGGACTCTTTTTTTTTGTTTTGTAGTTCAGAGATGATCTTGTGAACATCTCACAAACAAGTTTATGTTTGTGTGATTACTAGGAGAAATTATTAGTTTTGAATGAAACAAAAGAAGAGGCAGACAAAATGCTGTGGGGGAGGGCAAGGCTTCCAGAGTAAACCATTAGGGCGGCATGAGAAGCACGTAAGGGTGGGTACACTTGTGGCTCCCAGGTACAATCCATATGTGCTTCTCATAACAGCCGGCCCTAACGGAGAGAATTAGTGATTACAGTGTGTGCATGGTTGCAGGGATGTTGTGTGTATGATAAGCTTACATTTCCTTTCCATGTTTCGAACTCCAGCTCCAGGTTCGGGCTCAAATTATTAGCTCTAGTTTTATATCATTTTTTGGTAGAGTTAATGCTTTAAATAACTTAATAATGTAATATCAGCAAAATCAGATCAAAGTCATACCTAAAAACTCTGTGATCATCCCTCCAGATTACCTGTGGAAACAATGACTTAGTCAGGCTGCTGCTCTAGCTGTACTTTTCTCCCCAGCAAAGCCTCAACTCTGAGTGTTTCCAAGTTGAAGTTATAGCTTCCATCCCTAAACCTAAGGTATCCTAAGCTTCTCGTATCACTTGTGGTTTTCTGGAGTATGAATCAAGTCCCAAGTCTCTAAGTTAAGCATTTGCAAATACATGCCTTATTAAAAATGAAATTTCTGTAGTAATATTGAGCATTTGTGAAAATGCTGCAGTGATTGTGATTAGAAATGCCACTCTAGTGCTGGGTTGGGCTTCTAGCAGGGAATTCAGGACTTTGAAATTTCGGGATCGATACAATTATTTCACATATAATTATTAATTATATTATTGACTTGCTCATTTCTCCATTTGAATTCTCAAATTCCAATTAAGATGCAAAATTGATCCCCATCCGTCCTAGAACATACTTGCTTCGTCTTGAATTCAACTTCTACACTCTTAAATTAAAATTCTATTTCATATTTTATTCACTCTTTCTTAGACATTGTTTATTTTATGTTCTATACTCATCGAGGAATCTTGTACTAGGCAAAGAAGTTTGGAAGCCAATTTAGTTGAGTGGAATGATCTTATTTTAGACCAAGAAGAAAGAGATTCATCTACCTAGCTGCCTTCAAAGGGGCTGGAGAAGAAAGATAAAGAATGAAACGTACTCAAATCTCGTCGTAAAACTCCTTCGTTGGCACACGAGGAGTTGTGTTCAAGACAGAAGGTGTATATGTAAATTTGAGAATTGTGCTAGTCGGGATTTTCCGATATCCACCATCCCATAACAAACCCCAGCCAGTACAGCCCTTGGGAGAGCACTGCAACTTTGTTAATATACCTTCATGGCACCTCCCCTAGGCAGATTGTCTCTGTATGATATTCGAAATTTATACATTAAAGTTGTCATGTAATTAATTATAGTTGAAAATTTAAACTAAGCCATATAAGTTAAGAAGAAATAAGTGTGGTAAAATGTGTATCTATGATTTGTGTATAAAGGTAAAATTGTTTTATTAGTATTTGTTATGTGGGTGGATTGTTTTCTTAGTATAGTTATGTGGGTGAAATTTTATGTGAGTGATGAGGTAGTACTGGGATCACTTAGCATGTGAGGATTAATGTTTTGACATAAAAGTAGTAGATGGTGTGAGTGAGAGTGGGGGTGACATGCGCACTAATAAACACCATTATCATCAACTTTGGTCCTACATCATCTTGCTAAATTGGTGACTACTATAAACTTATTTAAAGCATCCTATATATTCCTTACCTCAGTTTGAGATCATATTTCCTTTCTAGTTTCTCGACAAATTCAATCCATTGCCAATTTGCCACTCAAAATTTCAATAAGAATTTATTATAAAATTTTATACGTATTACCCTAAGTTCGTGCTTTGAAAAATAAAAAACAATTGATCTAAGACGGAGTATAACTACTCATTTGATCAATCAGGTTTGCCTAATAAAGTGCAAGGAATATAGAATTTGAGTGATCTTTTTTAAATGAAATTAATCTTTTTATGTATAAAATGTTCAATTTAAATAGGGAGTTGATTATTCTAACGCTATAAAAAACATAACCCAGTGATATTGGGATTGATCTAAAATGTTAGGGTGTCGGCTAACAGTTAGAGGAGAAGTGGTGCCGCGTAGATGAATTGGCTTTGGCTCCACGATTTGGAGAATGATTGATTTTAAAAGTTTAAGAAAACACAGATAAAGTGACAAATTAAATAATTTCATTTAACTGCAATCACGGCACATGGCATGCAAGTGCGATCGAAACGAAACGAAATGGGTGGTTTAGCTTCAATTTGTTTCCCCATTCTTCACTTCACGTTTTCTCGTATTATTAATTTTATATTTAATTTTACGTGTTGAATGTTCAATCATCTGGTGACGGTCCCAAATACCTTTCACAACTTGTATACACAACATGATTTGATTCTTACACATTTATATATACTCTGGAAAATTTTAAAGTTCATTATATTAACCTGAAGTACGGATTATTCGGATCGAGTTTGAATCAACCCATTCGGATCGAAAAATGTTCGGGTTAATAATTTTTCGAGTCAAGTTTGGATCGGATGGGGTTTGAGTTGTGTTTGGGTTCGGGTCTTGAACGATTCGGATCATTTGAGTTATATATTTCGGATCACTTTTGGATGGGAGCGGATCGGGTCGTTTTATATTCTGGTCAATTCGGGTTCGTGTGTTATTCGAGTTCGGCTCCTTTCGGATTAATTATAGATTGGATTGTTTCAGGTCGAATATTTTCGGATTCGGGTGTTATTTGAGTTTGGGTCATTTCGGATTTAAAAAAATTCATATTATTTCGGGTCGGTTCTATTCGGATATGGGTGTTTTTCGGATCCAAGCCTTTTTTTGATTATAAATCTTCATGTAATATTCAATAGGATTATTTTATAAATAAAAATTCGATTTGAATTGTGTCTTCACCTCGATTATAATCGTTTGTTTCATTTTTGGCTCGGTTTTATGGTATTAAGTATAATATGTGATCAATTGTGTCATTTTTCAGTCGAATCTGATTTTAGTCTTTATATACAAGGAGAAGAATTTTTTTTTATATAAGTATGTTTAGTTAATTACTTGTCTGTTTGTTGAGTAAAATAACTTTTGATACATAAGTTATAAGTATATTATATAATGATCTAATTGAAGTTAAAACAACTTTTAATAAATACATACTAATTTATAAATAATTAAAGAAGTCAAATATCTGAGTTAGAATTATAATGAGGCATAAAATAAAAATACAAATAAATGGGTGACTCGTAAAAGTAAAGATGTAAGGATTAATAATTAATTATGATGATTTCAGGTCAATTTTAATTTGGGTCATTTCGGGTTGGATGAGTACGGATCAAATAATTTCGGATAAATTCTAATTCGAGTCATTTCAGATCGGATGATTCCGGGTCAATTCTAATTTGGGTCATTTTGGATCGGATCATTTCAGGCCAATTCTAATTTGGGTCACTTCGGATCGGATCATTCTAATCAGGTCATTTCGAATACGTCGGGTCAATTAATGTAACGAGTCATTTTCTGATATGACAATATCGGGTCAATTTTGAATTCGGATCAGATCTTGGGTCATGTTCGGATTGTCAGGCTGTAAAAAGATCGGGTCTACTTTCAAGTTCGATTCAAATTATTTCGGATCAAATTTTGGGTCTGGGTCGAGAGGGTCGAATATAAGTCATGTTAAAAGCTTACGGTTTAAATTCATTACACCAAACACCCACTTCATTTTTCTTCTAGTACGTCACCTGGACTTGGAATGCGTCGTTTTCTTGCCATGGATTACTAGTAGAGCCCCATTTCACATCAAATTTCGTCTCATTAGTAGCATCCAAAACAAATCTCGTCTGGGCTTGATGTGTGTGTTCTAACTTCTATGTATAATATGAAAAAATAATTAAAAAAATTATATTACTATAGTTTTTCTGTTACTATATTCTCTAGCTAGTAATATAAATTTATTAATTACATTTTTCTTTAAACGATAAAGAAGACTCGAACTTAAAGCGTATTTATAAAGAATAAATCAAACCGAGGTAATAATTCAGTGGTGCACAATGATATGATAGTAGTATATTGAAGTATATTCCTATAGTTTTAGAGCTAATAGAGCTCTATCGGTACTTCCATTACGAGCTCCAAGTCCCAACACGTGAAATGAAATGAATTATGTTCCTTCCATCCACTTGAGATGTGAGACTAAGCACCGCGAAGGATCTGCGAATAAATATATTAATTGTCCCATGCAATAATAATATATGCAATCGAAAGTCAACAAGTTTATTTAACATGTAACTGTCCCATTTTAGTCTTCGCTTCTTAACAGGTACATGACCATCCATTGCACACTGCTCAACTAGTACAAACAATCCTCCAATATGTTGCAATCCATTGTGAGTTTTAAGTTTAGATTTAATGAGTAAATACAAATCAATTTTAGTTTCAACCAGTTAGTTGTAATTAACTCTTAACTTTTAGGATACTTTTTAGTTTAAACATGATAAGAAAGGAAGTGTTTTCGAAAAATATATAATTTTATTTTTAATCAACCAGCTCAAAATATACTTACATTAACATTGATCACATAAATCTGTTTTGAGGAGAATTGAATCCTCTTTGAGCTTTAAAATCATGACACATTACAAGGCTAGCATACACTAGAACATAAATTTGTTTCGGCGATAATTGAACTCATAACCGGTGGGATAATGGCACATCAGTCTATTACAAGTCTAAACATATATTAGAACACAAACCCGCTTCGTCAAGAATTGAACTTATGAACTTTGGGATCATAACACATCAGCCTAACCAATTGAGCTAGGTCTCACTGACATCTAATTTTCACCTCACTAACCCCCACTTGAATTTTCGATAAAGTGAAACCGTTATGGGATCAATTTGTGCTACAAGATGGGATAGTTCTTGTTTGTCTCGTAGATATGCTAATTCACTTCGATGTAAATGGACTCGGATCAATGTGATCCAACCTCACATGAATAATTGAAATCTCTAAATGTGACTTGCTTCTATATTTAATATTGTGTGTTTTAGTTTTATACCAATGTATATTTCAATTTCTAATATTATTTTGTTTGTAACCGTATAATCATTCAACATCAATAAATTATATAATGAGTTTTAAGGATGTCTTAGAATATGTTAAATATGTAGAAAAATAATATTCATGATTATTGTGATGATTTATTTGGATATGTATTCTTCAAATCTCATTATTTTTCGTTCATCATCACTACTTGTTACCGCTATAATTTGTAGATTAAGAAGATGAAAATGAGAATTTGGTGACTATACCAATTAGCAAGGGGTTTGATTTGACAAGTTGAAAATGCGATTGGCACATGAATTTGGTGGGACGCGGTTCATCATAGCGGCGGGTTGGGCTGGCACATGAACATACATACCCGTGGCTGCCGTCAACCACAATAACATAACATTCACTCAACCGCGTGTTTTTTGCACCTCATCATCACTATCTCCCAAAATAACAACTTAAATAACTAACTTCAAATTAATCCTATAATTTTCAATTTGAAGTCCCTATTTGTTATACCTATATGTTATACGGTTGAAGTGAGCATCTTCCTACTCAAATTGAATATTTTGTACATAAAAAATCTCAATTGTAATTCAAAAAGACCACTCAAATTCTATACAAATCCGTTTTGAAAACTGGTATCACATATGTATCATTCATGGTGTAGTTTGATTTTTCATGTGCCTCCGTAATTTCGCAAGACCCGAAACAGAACACTTTACACAACCAAACAAGGGCATGTGAGAACCCATTTGTACTACCAAATCTAAATCCACCGACACTCCATTTCTTACCATTTTCTTTTCATTTATACCAGTCCATGTAAATAAATAATTGGGACTACCAATCTACTCTCCGAATATTTCCATTTCTAATTTTATGGAATAATTTGCTCATGTCATACTTTACTTCCATAAAGTTAGGTTAAATCGTGCCAAATTACTCCACTCCTTAATATGTACATGTATTAGTTTCTAAGAATGTTTTACGTGCTAATTCAACAACATCATCATTTTGCAATTTAGTGCAACTCAACACTATGGAAGAGTATTTTTCAAAATTAATCTTTCTAAAAATTATCTAATGGGATGTGATAATGTGATAAATAAAGTAGAAAAGATTTAGCAAAATGCATATTAATTGCACCACAGAAAAGGTGATAAATTGATAATCCAAAAAGTATTAGGGTATGGATCAATCTATAGATTGCTCTCAAAGTTTTTCCAAAATGTCTATAGACTATAGTTTAATATTTTAATTATGTATGTTCGATCTTAAATAATTGTATGATCAAATATATCTTTCGAGCTATATCACACCGTTTTATCCTCCTGTAACATATTACAACAATGACGCATAATACTAAAAAAAATTATAATATAAATTATAATACTCCATCCTTTCTTCTTAATGTAAACCTTTAAAAGAATCGGTAAAATTAATAATTACTATCCACCTCACTTAGACAATGGTGTTATAGTGCGGAATAAACCAAGCCACGCCACATAGTGTGTACATATTTTTAAGAAATTCACCGCACCTTTTTGTAATAGAGCACCAATGATCATTGAAAGTGACAATTTCAAATATTGCCGGAACTGCACCCACAATCTCATTTTCTCTTCTTTTATTCTTTCTTCTCTTTTATTTCACATTTATTTATTAAATATATATTTATGGGTCATGTGTCTCGCCAGACAAACTTTGAGGTGGACAAATATTAAATCATAAATAATGCAAGAAATACAACAAATAAGGTACTTTCCCTTTTGTCTTTAAAATGTAAGCTGACCATATAGTACTTTCAATCGATGTAAATCCAAAAATTATCAAACTATACTATTTATTACTATTATGATATGATTTTTGTAATTTTGTTTTAATATGATTTGAACGTAATGCAATGTGTGTCAAATAGATTTCTTTTTAATAAAAGCATATCTTGACCAAACAAATAACTAATATAAATGTTTGATAATCAACTTAAAACTGAACTTGAGTTAAAATTCACAGTTGATAAATAATAATAACTCAATTAGAGTTATTTTTTTATAGTTTTTTCATTTGTTATTAAATTGTGATTCTGATAAGTACAATTAAATTTTGAAGTTGATTAATAGTAATTCAATGTGATTAGAGTTGTAGAGCATAGTATATAGTGGAGAAACAAACAAAAAAAGTTTACGACCCACTTTGAATATATACTCAAATACGTGAAATGTGTATGCTCTAAAAAATGTAATTTTTTGAGTTGAAATTTATTACGCCAGCCAAACAAATTTCACCGTCACCTAAACATAAATGGTGCGATTCAACATCACACAAAAATCCACTAAGCCCATCCTTTTCCACATAACACACAATTACTTTATAAATTTCACATACCCAAAAAAACATATAAGGTCACCTCAAGAAATGAAAATGGAAAAAGACATTAATAGAGTCAATCATATAAATTCCCCTAAACCAAATCATAGTATATCATAATGACCTTTAACCTTTCAAGATTACCATTGGTTTGTCATCTTGTCTCTTTTTTTCTTTTTTTCCCTCTAAACCCAATTGAAGTTGAACTTTGTACAGATCTACCTGGCCACAAGCCTCAGAATTACAGCCAAGCATAGGAAAGTCCCTAGCACACACATACAGAATTTGACCTTTAATACAATATTTTTACATACAAAATACTCTGTTCATTTATTTTCTGTAGCGCACTTTAAATATGCCTTGGCACCTTCACTCATAACACTTCCATTTCCCATCTCTCCTCCTTCCACAACAACCAAAATTCTCCCAATACTCAAGATTTACAAGAAAATGCAACCGCTTAGAATAGCGGTTTTGTTGGCTTTGGTTGCCATTGTTGCAGCTGAGTCTCCTTACAGATTCTATAACTGGAATGTCACTTATGGCACCATTTACCCTCTTGGAGTTGCTCAACAGGTCGGTCTATTTTCATCTCACCCTTGTAGCTGTTAGATTCTTAAAACTGGTTATATATTGTTGGTCACATTGCGTAGTTTATTCGTAACACAACATGTTTAATCTGGTGGTGCAGGGTATATTGATAAACGGGCAATTTCCAGGTCCTGATATAAACTCGGTGACAAATGACAATGTCATCATCAATGTCTTCAACAGCTTAAACGAGCCTTTCCTCATCTCCTGGTAAATTGTTTTTCATTATTAACTGATTATTAGAACTTGTTTTTTTTGTTAATGATTAAAATCATGAAAACCTGCTTAAAAACGTCTTTCTTTCGTATAGATTATGAGATTTCGTTAAGCAAATCAGTCACAATGTTAACATGATAAATTAAACACAAGTATTATGTGACAGAAAATACACACTATGGTATAAAGAGTTGATCGGAGTAGCTGGTTATTTGTTGGTTTTTCTAAAAGTGGTAATTAAAGTGACACTATAAAACAGAGGGTCCCTGTAGATAGATAGATCTCTTATCAACACCATATGGACAGAGTAATTCTAACTTAAACTTGAAGCTTCAAACTTCAAACAGTAGTCTAGCCTTTTTGTCTCAATGAATTGTTTTAAATGACAATGCTACCCTCCTCCATTCACCTTTTGGTAGTTAGTTGTAACTTTGCTAGTACGCGTTCAACTATTAAACATTGACCCATTTTGTGGTATACATAAAAACCGAATTAAAATGACTTGAGGCTTTTGATTTTGAACCTTAAAGTTTACAACTAGATTTAAAATGATGTTGCAATGAGCTCGCGATTGGAGTTAAAATCTCGCCAATGGAAGAACAACGATGCGATAACACTACCACTTCACTATTAGACGTCGTATATAACAACCATGAATCATATAAACCTTTTGACGTCAAATGCCATTTTCAAAAACTCATCTATAACCTGCTAATTGCTTAGCTCTATGCACCCAAACACAGTCGATAGTTCTGTAACGAAACAAGCAAAATTGGCCTGATTCTTCATGAGCGAATTTGCACGGCAATGTATGTAGTATTTATGTTATCTTTCTAAAACTATTGGGGGATGAGTTCCAAGTGTAGCATTTATTAATGTGATGGATAATTATCTTTAGCACAAACTTTCTATTTTAATTGTAAACTTAATGATCTCATTATTGAATCTCTGACAGTAATAGCTTACAACCTACTAACTAATTGGCTTGATGGGGTAGATTATTTCAAGAAACTACTGATGGTCCACTAATTTCTATTTATATCTCCTGGATATACAATTAAATAGTCCATATTCAGCTATAATTTTTTTTACTGAACTGAACAAAACCGAAATGAAAATAGCCTAATAAGATTTAAAAATGAGGTAAATACGGGCACGGGTTAAAATAAATGTGACGGTGGTGCAAGCAAGTAGCTCACGGGTGCAGAATTTAAGGCACGTAGTTATAGGCAGGCAGATTTATCAAACCTAGGAGGATGGCATGATTATGAACACCAGCTTTATTGATTATTATGCATTGCCGACTATACTATCTACCATACCACTAAATTTAAATTTAAATTTTCCACCTTCTACTTCTACTACTAGCAGTAGTATATAGTACTAATAATAAGATGGAATAGTGTATATAGTCGTCTCAATTATTAAAAGAGATGTCAATTCAATTACCAAATTATTTTCAATTCATATAAATGGAATATGCCCCCACATGTATTTTCATACTCATAACAGAACTCACATGGCCTATTACTTCACTTCTTCGACAAGCACCCACCTTTTTCTATGCAATTATAATTCCTTTCTGTTTGTTTGTTTCTCGCTTTTCTGTTCTTGGATTAGTGGTTTTCTTGTGTGTTCAAAGAGGAGCTCTCACATTTAAGTCTTGTGAGTTGTGACCATCCAACAAGTCTAACTACATTGCGATCTACTTTGCATTGTCTTTGTGACACGGTCAAGGACAAGGTCGACCACCACAATGTTTGTGAGATGATCGACGACTAAGATAAGAACCCCGACATCAAATAAACTCAATAAACCAAAGGATTTAATAGGTTCCTTTTAGTCATTTGAGATCTTGACTCATTCCTTACAATATGATAGCAAGGACCAATTGGATTATGCGACAGTGGCTTCATTAATGATAGCAGTAGCACATTATTCATGATGTCATTAGCATATAATAATTGCAATCATAGATCACTCCAACTAATTCTCACCTATATCAATAGTGCATTGTACTAATTGCAGTTGTGCGTGCAGTGATGAAATGTAGCAAGTTTGGCCTAACATTGTGTGATATGTTTGTAACTTTCATAGGAACGGGGTACAAAACAGAAGGAACTCGTTCGAAGATGGAGTTTACGGGACAACATGTCCAATTCCACCAGGCAGGAACTTCACATACATTCTACAAATGAAGGATCAGATTGGAAGCTTCTATTACTTCCCATCACTGAATATGCACAAAGCGGCTGGTGGTTTCGGTGGTATTAGGATCCTAAGCAGACCCCTAATCCCTGTCCCGTTCCCTCCACCCACCGATGATTTCACCGTGTTGATTGGAGATTGGTACAAGAATAATCACACTGTAAGTCAACATCATATTTATCCATGATGAACACATTATTCTGTTTTAGTTTATACTCGATACTCATGCATCGATCACAGTTACCTGATCTAAACGTATTGTCATACACAACATGAAACACGGTATAATGTGGAGTATATAATCCGTAATTGTTTGGTTATGCCGTGTGGTGTCAGATACTTGTTCTTATTTGATTGGTGAGAGCACAAGGCAATGTTACTCCAGGGTCATAGGCCTTGCTATTTCCTCAAGTGTCGGTAACTCAGTGGGCCAAATCTTGAATGGAACCAAGAACAACAAATGAGTGCAGCCAAAACATTGACCAACATCACTTTCTCCTTTTAGGCCTTTCACAGCTGGATTTTGATCCAGCTTTCATATTGGCCCAAATTACCTTTTGTGGCCCTTTATCTGGGCCCATTTTCAATGTCCTAATCAGAAAATTTACCCAACTTTCATAACTCTGATTCTCTTTGATTACTAAACTAAGTCAGTTACCATAGCTTGAACACTGTGGACATGTTCATAAGCCATAGCACCTCTGCCAAGAGGCCAGGCCGAACTAGTGTCGTAATCGACTACTCATTCTTTGAAAATTCGAAATGTTCTTTTAAGCGATATGACAGAAAGATCAGTTTTCATCAACTAATCTTTGCCTTGTTCATTATACCCTTTAAATATTTTGATGTTACTGATGTGGACTTTACTTTCATTTGTACAGAACCTAAGAAGAATTCTTGATGGAGGAAGAAAGTTGCCTTTTCCCGATGCTGTTCTTATCAACGGCCGTCCTAATTCTGCTTCTTTCAGTGTCCAAGCAGGTAATTGATCTCAAGCTAATTACCACACTTTTACTACATTATGTTCATCTTTTTAATGTTGGTTTTTATGACATTAATAACAATGAAATGTCTGCACATGTAACAGGAAGAACATACAGACTTAGGATATGCAATATTGGACTCCAAAACTCATTGAATTTCAGGATTCAAGGACATAAGATGAAAGTAGTCGAAATTGAAGGAACACATACAATGCAGATTAGCTACTCATCCCTCGATGTTCATCTTGGTCAATGCATATCTGTTCTCGTAACTTGCGATCAACCACAGCATGCTGCCTATGCAATCCTCGCCTCAACAAGGTTCACCTCTACTGTCCTCACCGCCACTGGTTTTCTCCGCTATGGAAACTCACAGACACCCGCCTCTGGTCCACTACCTGGTGGGCCGACCACTCAAATCGACTGGTCCTTGAATCAAGCCCGTTCGTTCAGGTACCTATTACGTTTCATAATAACCACTTCCATTAATTTCCTTCCAATTGATCTAATATTTCGTATAAACTACATTACTGTGTTTGAGCTAATAAAACTTTACATGCTTCAGGACTAATCTCACAGCAAGTGGACCAAGGCCAAACCCACAGGGATCATATCACTATGGGATGATACCAACCGTAAAAACAATTCGACTCGCGAGCTCTGCTGGTCAGATCAACGGCAAGCAAAGATATGGGCTCAACAGTGTGTCCTATGTACCTGCTGATACACCCTTGAAACTTGCTGACTACTTTAAAATAAGTGGAGTTTTCCGCGTTGGCAGCATATCTGAAAACCCCACTGGTGGAGGACTATACCAAGATACAGCAGTTATGGGAGCTGACTACAGAACATTCATTGAAATTGTTTTCCAAAATGATGAAGATATTGTGCAAAGCTATCACCTTAATGGCTACCAGTTTTGGGCTGTGGGGTAAGCAATCGTTTTAAATATATACACTTTCTTGACCCTAGATGAAGTACTTGTACTTGTTCGTACACATTAAAACCAATAAATTTTCTGTCTTAATGCTTGATTTGTTTGCTAAACCAGATGGGACGGAGGTCAATGGACATCCGCTAGTAGAAACGAGTACAATCTCCGTGATGCAGTTGCTCGTTGCACAGTTCAGGTAAACAGAGCTAATTTGCTTTTGAGACTAGCATGTCAATACTGAACGACCATTACATCTGTAAGCTTAAACATGTAATGACAGAACATTATACAAGTATCGTAACATTTCTCTGTGATGATTGCAGGTGTATCCCAACTCATGGTCCGCCATCTTAATAGCACTCGACAACGTTGGTATGTGGAACTTGAGATCAGAATACTGGGCCCGACAGTATCTTGGACAGCAGTTCTATCTGAGAGTTTACACCACGTCTACTTCCTTAAGAGATGAGTATCCAATCCCAAAGAATGCACGTCTTTGTGGTAGAGCACGTGGCAGGCACACTCGTCCCCTTTAAGCTAGCCAATACCGAGCAACACGGCTAGTCAGGGAACGATTTTCTGAGCCTTGAGGAAGTGAAGATGAGAGCTTTTACTAGATTTGTTTGATATATACAGAAAGTTTAGTAGGGTGTACCTTTAGATAACTCATCTCAATTATTGGGGTGCTTTCTCAGCACCTATGCAAAATTAGGACCATGCAACTCTACTAGTATTGTTAATTTAAGTTCATGATCTTAGCTCAAGGTCACATTCTTTTAATTTCAACAACTGAGTGTTCCATTATGTTTCTCGTTGTAGTAGTTTTAAACATTCAGAGTATATAATAAAGGTTGTGGTTTCTTATTCTGGAATTGATTGCAAGCTTCTTAATTTTTTCTATAATTTCTGCTTGATCTACCTCTTAATGTGGAAAATCTTGTTAAGAGTGCGGAAATAAGCCTGAGTGATCACTTGATCTCAACTCTTTATCCGGAGCAAGATCGTGTAAAATTACCGGTTCTCCAGGGAACGATGTTGGTCTAGCAGAAAACATCAGAGGGTTTCAACTGATCCTCACTGGAGAATTCAATGATCTTCCTGAAACAAGTGCTTGGCTCGAATTAGAATAATATGATCTTCCTGAAACATGTAGTATATATAATTCCAAGAAAGTCCAGGACAAACAAGTTTTAAGGTGTTAGAAGCAATGCTTGGCTCAAATTAGTATAACATGGTAAAGCAATTGGATTGTAACAACATAGAGCTTCATATCACATATACCTACCTAAACTGAGGACTATACGCGAACACGCTAAAGACTACTGTCATCTACCTCTTTGTTAACATCAGCTAAACTACCCCATGCACTGAATATCACAAAACTAGGTGTTTTAGTTATACATGAAGTGGACTGCCAGAGGTAGGCCTGCTAAATGAACGGCGCCTGGTCTCAGATCTTCTGCTTAATGGGAATGAGGGACGAACTGGAGATTTTGGGTCTGATGATGAAGAAAAGGTCCGCTTAGAGAATGAACTGCGAGGCTTTTGGTTTACCACATTATCAGTACCAGATAATCCCCTCTGATTGGGCATAGAGATCGACCCAGCCATTGCACGTTGTTTTGTAGCATCATCTACATATAGAAGATCAATGATTCTTGCCATTAATTTGAAAGCCAAGCTCTCTAGCACTCTGGAGTAACTTTCGAGAATCGACTGCCCCACATCCTACATAAAAGAGAAATCAGGTTCTCAGGCTCTCAGTAAAGGAAGTAGCATACACAAGCCCAGAAAGCCATAAATACACCAGTGTTTCACCATAGAGATTAAGTTTGAGAATTGGATAGCCTAAATTGTAGATTACCATTTGCAGGAAATATCATTAATCCAAAATTTTATGCTTTTTCGCTGTTGATTTGATAGTTATTATTAAATATTTACTTTTGAAGAATGTAAGCACAAGGTAGTGCCGCGATGCCTACATAAAGTTATTTATTTAGTTGGCACTTGGTGTAATTGATCACCCGAGTTGCAGAATTATATACTGATACACTTATGCTGAATTTGTGACTATGGTCATCAAGAGCTGGATGAATTGCCAAATTAGAGTAAATTTTATAGAATGCAAAATGTGAACTTAGAAACAAATTAAGTCGTACCTTGTTATACTGGATCTTGTTCATGTCCAACACAGTCTGTGGAAGACCAGGACAATGCAGCTTTATATTCTTTAGGAGGGCATCAGCTCGGCTTGCAAACAGTTTACTCTTTTCGATATCACTAGCAAGGCCTTTATTGGAGCTTCCCAGAAATGAGCCAAGCTTAGCTTTCTTTGGCCTTGCCACTTGACATTTCCTCCTCCAGAAGTACACAGCACTCTCAATTCTGTTTGCTATTTCCAAAGTACTATATTCACATGAAAGGTCCAGATGATCACAATCTGGAGTGAACTCATCGGCTGCTATGTATTGGTATAATATATCACCTAAACAGTCTTTCTCACTCTGTAAAAAATACAGATACACAAACAAGACACCGCACATATTGTTAATAAATTTTATGGGAGGAAAAATACATATTTGAAGAATAGCAAACAAGTTGGGTTTTCCCACAAATTAATCTCTTTACACAGTTAACTTCCAGGTCCAGTTCAAATTTCCAAAGACAACATGGAGTAGTTTAAGACAAGTCCATAACTGAGAAATTCAGCACCTTTGTGAAGCAGTTAAAGCCCAATAATTAATTCAACACAAGTACATAAAGAAAGGTACTGAAATCCCTAACCTTGGGCAAGCTGTCCAAGTACACTTGTGGTACTTCCATCTCAGACAGTACATTGCTATTAATTGCAACAGCTGCTTTGTAAATTTGATGTGTACATTCCTTGCAATGTTGTAGTTGCTTTCTTGCCGCCTCAGACAGGCCATTAGGCGGAACCTTAGGGAATGGCAACCACCATTTCTCTTCAAGATTAGTCGAAGGCCTCCTTGATGCTTCCACATTTTCTGCCCCAGTAACAAGTATCCCACGGTCAACATAGTGAAATTCAGTTTCACGAAACCCATCCAAAATACTAATGAGCAAAGCATCCAATTTCTTGAGTGCAGGAAGGTTCACATATAAGTCGGATCTTTGTTGAGTCACCATAATCTCAAAGCTCCCACTCCCCGGATACTCTTGAACCGATGGGATGAGCTCTACAATGGAATCACTCACGCACAAAAGCCACTCCATCTCACGGTGCCACATTGACTTCTTCTGCGGAGCTAACGGCTCCAGCTTCCAAAGGTCTCCGAACACGCTAGCTATCGGTTTTTAAACTCTGA
This sequence comes from Plantago elongata, assembly GCA_036897095.1. Taxonomy (NCBI): domain Eukaryota; kingdom Viridiplantae; phylum Streptophyta; class Magnoliopsida; order Lamiales; family Plantaginaceae; genus Plantago; species Plantago elongata. Next base: position 24,733 of record JAYMSP010001115.1, read on the forward strand.
GTCAAGACTAATGCAAATAGTACAAAGCTGCTAAAAATCAACTTGAAACGAAAGGAAGAAAACCAACCAGCAAGATTAGTTATTGCATTGGAGATGGCTAAAGCCGTATTTACTCCTCTTCCACCACCTGACATATCCTCTCCTAGCAACAGTTTAGCAAAACGTTCTTTCATCTGTTCCGCCTCTGAGATTCAAAGCATAAATCAATTCAGGAAGGAAACATGATAGATACAAAAACATGATTAGTTATTGCATTGGAGATACAAAAATTGAAGTCCCCTGCCCCAGTGTTTGGATTTTAAATTCGGGTCAATTTATATATATGGATTATTTATGACACATTACATAATTTAAAAAATTCAAATTTAGGGGCGGAACAACCACCATGCCCCTCCTAACTCCGCCCTTGTAATCATCAGTTTACGAAATGAAAATTCCATGACCAATAATCTTACGACAAATGTAAAATGAAAGTAAGCACGAGTTTTTCTAAATTAGGGGAGTATGCCAAACACCAACTATATCTACTGTTGCATAGCTGATAACAGAGTGAAATAAAATACAAAGCTATATTTATTCAACCGTACAACATTCGAATTGGGGAAAATTGAGATTAAAAAAAAAACCTAGAAACTAACCAGTCAATTGAGCCGGCTCAGCGTCTACATCCGGCTTCTCTCCGATACAGCTGACATGTCTCCCTCCAACGACCGGCAGCATAATCGGAGGCGGTCCAGGCGGCGGCAATTGAACGTGATCAACAGCCAATTCGACCGGAGAAGACGAGCGGGGATCAGAAGAGAAGGTACCGGTGCTCGAACCTGAACTCTCAGACTCGCTGACGTCAGCACTAACATTGTAACTTCCAGCGAACCGGCAAGACTGCAACTCTTCGAGCTCGTCATCGGAGTGTGAAATCATTAGGCTACTAGTAGTAGTATCCATTGGAATTCAAGAAAATGATAGGGAGGATTTTATGGAGTGGTTGTTCAACGGTAGAATGTGGTGAAAAGGAGTGGGTTTAAGAGTGTGGTGAAATTGGGAAAGAAGCAATAATTGAGAGGGAGGATGGAAATATAAAGTGGAGAAAAATGATGATGGTGATGATCGAAATAAAGCAGAGTAGCAGTGATTGATTGTGTACTGTATTGGAGTAGTAGTAGGAGAAAGGAGTAAAAGTGTTCAGTGTCGGATTGGTGAAGATTGTAAATGATGATGATGTATATAAAGTTATTGGTGGATGTCCCACCGTCACATGATGATGGATTGATGGTGGAGGACGTCGCTGTTTTCTTCTGCCACCGCCCGACATTCTTTTCTTTTCTCTTCTTTCGCGCGCTCCATTCTTTCAATTTCTACCAAAAATAATTGCCTCGTAGCAGTTATTTCACTCAACTAAATCCAACTTTAGTATAAAATATCATTAGCTAGAATTTAACTGAATTGAATGAACAAAACTAAATGACTCGTGCAATTAAAACAAGAGCATCTAATTAACACATGTAAATTAACTTTAAAATCCAAGCAATTCAAACAATATACTTTTAGTACTATGGATCCACCCACATATTGGAGTTTTTGAACTATAGATCCAGATTGCAATTTTTATGATTCAAAATCCGTATAAAGAGGAATTTCCCCCCTTTTTATTCATTTATTCCAGTCCCGACCAGATGATGATTTCTCCCAATGAACCCTACCAGATTATCTGGGCGATGACATGCGGCAGAAGGAGAGAGGTTCTGCCAACCTATACAGAATGAAGCTGATTCAAGTCACAAATAGAGGAGAAAATTAAGTCATTATTCACGTTACAGCTTTTGGATAGTTCTGTACTACAGTTGTTATTTTCACTTATTACGTTTTCTATTCTAGTGGAATAGCGTTTATTGGATGGTTAGCTATATATAGTTGTACTCTTCTTCTTCTTCAGTAACTCTGCAATTGTAAATCTATAAAACACTTCTCTGTAAATTTCTTCATAGCAATTCAATGAAATCTCTATTATTCTTCGATTCTTGAATTGTAATAGGTTCGGCGACTGTACTAAGAACTCATTTTTCGGAGTTTTGTTAAAGCTCCATCAATGGCAGGCCACTCAAATCGAAGATCTTGTTTGCTGGAGTGTTTCTCTGTAGCTTTCGTCAATTGTTTTTCTAAGGTATTAAATATTACTCATTCCTTCCTCCATTGTTTCATCGCTTGTTTTTTTCATGTTCGATCTTAGTTTTTTAAGTCGTTTTACACTTTATTTGAGTTTTTATGTTGTTGTCGTGCTCTATTCGGATTTTTCAATGGCTCGATTTAACTTCAATGAGATTGTAATTGGAGATGTATATATAAGTTTGTTAATATGATTTTACAACTTTTTGTGTGAAATTGTCTAGTTTTTAGTATTGTCAATTTTTTAATATCTTACAGTTTTTTGTGTGAAATTGTCTACTTTTTAACATCTATTCATGAGAAAATTTTATTTTAGGTACACTAGAGCGAGACATTACCACTTTAGGTACACTAAAGTGAGAGTGAACAATTTGGGTACAGTACTGCAACGACCTGTCTAATTGAGGAACTCTGATCGATTTTCCAATTGAATTGATGACATGGCCGCCGGAATTGTGATTTTTCTTCCAAATTCATATTTGACCCGCATTTGACTCGTATTTTTGTATTTGAAATTCAAATACGGGACACGTGTCGCGTCCACATCAATTCTCAATATAAATTGTGTATTATAATTATAAAATAATTTCAAAAATTATAAAAAAATATTTTAAAAATTATAAAAATTCATTTTACAATTTTGTTTACCAAAAAAAATTAAATTAAAATCGCATTAACTACAAAGCTCTCATATTCTGACAGTTGACTCGTATTTGACTTGAATTTTTGAAATTCAAATTGAATTATGGGACACATGTCACTCTCTTGTAATTCTGGGTATAAATTATTTAATATGATTAAAAAAATGATGTGAAATAGTCTGAAAAATATTTTTAAAAATATTAAAAAATATTTTACCTTTTATTACATATAAAATAAATAAACTAAAAAATGCGATTTGGTTATATGGTTGTGTACATTGTATATGTTTCTGGTGGTGAGGATTTGTTGTATGTTTGAATGTTTTGAATAATATTTTAGTGAAATTATTTAATATTTTAAAATATGTTGTCTACTTATTAATGTTTTACAACTTCTTAACAATGATGTCTAGTTTTTATGCTTTACAGCCTTTTATGTGGAATTGTTGTTTGTTTAAAGTTTTCTAATGTTTTGTGTGAAATCGTAATGCATAATGTATACTTACTAATGTTTTACAGTATTTATTTTTTATGAAACTGTCTAGTGTTTACGTAAAATATCTTATGTGTTAGTTTTATCACATTTTCTAGTTTTTAATAATATTTTTCTAATTTTTTATATTATATTCTTTTTTGTTTTATAGTTGTATTGAACTGTCAGATTTTTAGTATGTGTTGTCTAGTTTTGATGTAAGTTGAAATAATTAGAAGCAAATAAAGCTGTTGATGAAAAGGCTTTTTACGGATCTAAGAGATCCCTGCTGATGATGATCACTTTGAAGATGGTGGACTAATTGTATGATTTGAAGAAAATGCTCCGAAGAAACTAAAGCAATCGAAGACTGATTAATATTGAATTCTTACAACATATTGTTAGGAATATTCGTTTAGTTTTTATTATCAAACAACATGATGACTTATCTTAACTCCTAAAGGTGTTTAATATTCTTGTTTCACTTGAACATTGTAGAGAAGAATTACACTAAGTATGATAGTCTAGAAATCTTGTATTAGGATCCTAGGTCTATGAATGTAAGAAGACCAAGATGGAAGCATCCAAGCAAAGGAACTCACTCCCAGAAAGTTGAAGTTCATGCAAGATATCTGAAGACTAAAGGAGAAGAGTCTCCTCAGATAGTTGTATCCAGAAACCTTATGTTTTGTTTTACAAAATTAAGTTACTCTATAGGTATCCGTGACAACAAGTCTCAGAGTGATAGAACATATTGAAGCTCCAGAAAGCTTCATCTGTCCGTTGAGACTAAAGGACAAAATTAGTACACTGCACTTATTGCACAGATAGGAATGTTTGATCAAAAGCAAAACTCTATGAAAAGAGACAAAAATAATGTTGTACTAATTTTCATATTTGAACAGATTGAATTTGAAATGTGCCTAATGAATACTATTCAAAAGGCTTCAAATTCATTAATTTATATATGTCACTACTACTTAGAATGTTGAGAGACACACACCTTTCAACACTCACAAGCTTTCGAGTTTCTGACAGTTGTGTCATGAGTTTGCTTTTTTGCGTTGGTGGTTCTAGGCTTAGCTTTGTTGCTTGGTGTTAGTCTGTTATTTTTTACTGGTTTTTGGCTCTTCTTGTACTTATATTTGGTCTGGAAACTTCTGGTGTTCTGGTTTGCAATAATATTTTAAATTCTTCAAATAAAAACACTCACAAGCTTAACTATCTGAAGCAATCTTCAAGCATACACTGCTAGTTTTCTAAGCTTCATGTTGCGACCAAGTCTCTTGAAATCCTGATCCTTAACAAGTATTGCTATTTGTGAAAGATTTGAATCTTTGGATAACTTTCTAAGTTTCACTCTCACCAATCTTATAAGTCTGAGGTCAGTAAAAGAGCAAGCTATCATACATTGCATAAGTATATTGAGTAGACTTGATTCTTCAAGCTCTCTGAACAAACTGAAAAGTTGTAAAGAGAAGCTTACTTGACAACTATCATAACCAACACCAACATAGGCGTGGAGTGCATGAAGTACTTGGTTTTGGAAATCAAGGAACAACTCCAAGGTTACTGAGTACATGAAGTACTTGGCTCTGGGAGCTAGGAAATAACTCATTGGGAAAATTTGGTTGGGAACCAAGTGTTTAGGAATCGAGAGATAGGATAATTGTAAGGGTGATTCATTTATCTATCTTAGTGGATTCTAGGTCGGAGAAAAGCCGAGGGAATTAGTTTGAGGATTACGCCACAACCAGATACCATTATAATTGTTGTGTTACTTACTTGTATTTATTTATCAATCTGAAGTATTTGCACACACATTATTTTTAAGCACAAGCACTTATCTATTAAAGTCTCCCGTTCTCTGAATTTAAGTAAAATATACCTTTACAAGTATCTGAGAAATTGTGTTTATCGACAAACATCTAAAAAGACTATTCAACCCCCCTTGTTGTTATTTGGACCAATACATATTGTCTAAGTGAATTGTTTAGTTTTATTACTTGTTCAAAAAAATTTACTCACTCGGTGTAACATAATTGTCTAGTTTCTTACATTACATTATATAGGTTATAAAAGGAATTCTCCAATTTTTATATGATATAACATTTATATTATATTGTCTAGTTGTTACATTATATTGTTTAGTTTTTACTTGACTCGGTTTTAATGAATCCGGGTCAAAAATCTGCGAAACACCAACAAAAGTCAAGTCGAGAAAAAATATATAAGGCTTTTCTACGGTTAGGCAGGCTTTCGCCCTACCAGACAACATGCAACAAATAAAAATATTGACATATTTATTTCGTTAAATTTCAAAATACTAAAGTAAAAAATTGATATTTCTTAAAAAATATTATTTTAATTTTAAAAATATTTTAGAAGGTAAATTTGAATTTTTTCATTAATATTCATATTTTTCTAATTTAAATATTCATAAGGTGGAAGGGCGATGAGGTGTCGCCAAGGCGGTAAGGCGATCGCCCTTTCATCATATGAATATTTAAATTAGAAAATATAAATATTAATAAAAAATTTATATTTACTTTCTAAAACATGTTTAAAGATAAATCAATATTTTTTTTACAATTATCTATTTTTTATTTTAGTATTTGAAATTTAAAAAAATAAATATGTCAATTTTTTAATTTGTTGCTTGTTGTCTGGTAGGGACGAAAGCCTGCCTGACATATAAAAAGTCCAATATATAATTATCTAATTTTAACATTTGAACTTTGAAGAAGACTTTCGGGTTACTCCTATATTTATAGGGTATTTCACAATAAGGAATCTTTGTTAAATAGTTAAATTGAACATGATTACAGTTGGATAAATATTGTGATGGGGAGCTGGAAGGGGAGTATTGTAAATTGTGATGGGATGTGAGTAGTATCCTTCTTTACTCTTTTCTATTTTATTTTGATTTTATTACATGGAAGAGTAGGGATATCAAAATTTTGATATTACAACTACAACTTCGTTCTCTTCGACTGCAATTAATTAAACTAATTTGAGTTGTAGTATCAAGGCAATGTTATCTTCCTCTGCAAACTCATTTAGTTCAACTCTATTTAATTATATTTTATACTATAAATCTAGTTTTATTCATATAATTGCAGTCGAAGTGATATATAAATGCAAGTCGAATTGTTGTGTGAATTTGTCTAACCACAACATGAAGTTGATATGCAAAACCAAGCTACTTCAAGTAGAAATGATGAAGTTGTGGAAAGAAGACAGACGAAGAGAGCAGAGAAGAATGAAGACAAATACATTACAATTAAGCTACTTGTCAGCCTAAACTTGTTGTTTCTTGCTATGTATCTTATAGTGCAGATTGTAAGAACATTTCAGTAGGTGTAATAAGTAAGACGGAAACACTACTTTGTATTGAATTTAGTTTCCAAATGCAAGTCTTCAATACATATTTAGTAGCAAAATGAGTAGCAACATAAGTAGCAAAATAAGTTGGAAGCTAAACAAAACAACCCATGTAAGATGAACATCAAAACACCATAATATCAAATGAACTAAACTAAAGGTTGTGACCAAACCAAGGTCTTCTAGTTCCTCCACCAGTGTTAGCACCTCCATTACCCCTGCCACTAATTGAACCACCATTACTCCTGCCCCTTCCTCTTGTTCCATTCCTCCCTCTACCCCTTGCTGCTGATCCCCTTCCTCCTCTACCTCTGACACTCGCATTTTTATTTGACCAATTCCTTCCCCTACCTCTACCATTACTGGAAGTCCTACATCTTCATCTTCTTCTGACACCACACCTCTATGCATCTTATCCCCAACACTTACATTGACAGTCTACAATTAAATCAAACCAAACCAAACCAATTGCAATTCAATATGAATTCATCATAACTGTTTTTAACTGAACAAATACCATACCAACAACAATCATATCATTAACTGAACTAGTGTCTACACCAATATCAATCCATTATATCAGTTCAACAATCGATTACCCAACTATAACAAGTTCAAGATAGCCATTTCCATACCTCATTAGCATCAACAGTTGCATTTTGATCCTGAGCTTGCATGTTCAAGTTCTTCATCTTCAACATCTTTCTTCTACAAGACAGAGAGAATATGAATACAAGACCTGTAATAAACAATCAATTATATAATTTGAGAGATAGCTTACTTGAGTTGGACATTTTCTGCAGCTATGTCCTCCTACACCCCACAAGCTACATTTTGTAGGTCTTCTTCTTTTGTGAGCTGGAACCTTTGACTTTGACTTTGTTTGACCTTCACTTGGGTGTTTAATTTTAAAGAATGGAGGTCTATTTGGAGGTCTCAACACAATAGGTGGTGAACAAGTATCCCTAGTCAAGTCATCATGCCAAAACCTGTATTGTGGCACATGCACAATGTTCATGTCATAAGATCTCAGATAGGCAGCTTTTGTATGGTTCTCACTTATGTAGTTCTCTCCATTCTCTCTGTTGTGATTGATGACCACCCATGCATGCCTACATGGGATGCCACTAATATCCCATTTCCTGCAATCACATGACCTCATCTCCATGTTCACCACAAAGGTGTAGGAATAATTCATCACCTCATACATATGGCCAGATTCTGAAACCAACCTACACCTTCTAGACTGATCATGAGACTCATTTAGTTTCTTCAACACTCTTGGCATAACCACTGAATTGCAAGCTACCCCTTTCTTCCTTCTCCATGATATCCTCTACATGACTTGAGTTCTCAGTCCCTATACAATGGCATGCACAATGCCTAGTTAAGTACATGAAGCTCGCCTATGAATGCTAAAACATTGGAATAGGATAAAATGTTACCTCCACGATATTTAGGATAGAAAACCCTCTAACAGGTTCCACCCAATTGTTGAAACTTTCACTCACATTATTAGTTATGTGATCAATCTTTGGAGTGACATCAAAGGCATGCCTTGCAGAGAATCCAAGAGGAATGTTCTTCATATTCCTCCATGCTTGTTCATTTGTAGTTTTCATCTTTTCCATTGTCTTCTTAAAGCCATAAGATGTATAGGCAGATGATGCTTGCCAGCAATACCTTCTCAGATCAACACTAGACCACTTCAACTTGAAATTGTCATAAATGTGTTAAATGTGTTTTGCACATTTCCTATTTATGACATGTGGAGCTAGTTCATCAATTATATGCACCAAACCCTGTATTTAACAAATGCAAACAATTAGTTGATGCAATACCAATCACTAAAACATGTAATAACTTGTAATTGATAGCTAGTGAATTCCTTTTGCCTATCACCCATGAAATGTCAGTGCTTATCTGCTTCAAAAGGACCAATAAACCTCTCTAGGCAACTGATGAAGAATCCCCAAGACTCTTTGCACTCGGACTCCACAATTGCCCAAGCAACTAGATAAATGCCACAATCAGATATGTGCCTACTGCACTTAAAATATGTCCACCATAGGGACACCTTATATGGCACCCATAAAAAAAAAAAAGGAAATGGCTGCAACCTTGTAGAAATCCCCTCTTAAGCCCATCCAAACCACAGAAGAACCTCTGAAAAAGTGGTGGCATGTCAATTGCAGGTTTAATAACCATCTCAACAATTGAACCAACATTGGTCCTCAATAGCATTTCTCTATACTGAGGTGAGATCCTAAGTGCTTCTTCTGGGTTTCCTCTCCCAAAACCTCAATGGCCTTCTTCCTTGCCCTATAAACTCTCATGTAAGGAACCACTATCCTAAGTTTGTTATTAACTCATGGTTCCAGTTTCCTAGCACTGAGATTAGGATTATCCGTCAAAGGCTCAAGTATTTTGGTGGATAACCAATTGGAATCTGTTTGTCTTTGATCTACTTTCCTTACACAATTTTGTGTCCCATTGTATGTCTTGACCATGAAGGATTTTTCATCATCCACGACACTTGCAAAAAGAAAGTGAAGACAACAATTAGTAAGAGCATATGAATGTAAATAAAAGAAAATTGAGTTAAATAAAAGGGAAGATAATTTACTTGCATGCAATCTCCATGGGCACCCTTTCCCACCACAACCGGTTGTATATCTGGTATTGCCATTCTTCTTCCTTTCTAGGTGAAAACACACTTTAAGTACATACTCTTTCACCCTCCTTCTCAGTTTCTGAACACTACCTAACACATCTCCTAATGTGAACTCCTTGTCCCAGTCCTGACAGTTCACATGGAATTCATCTCCAATCCAGTTTTGATCACTCAGCTCATCACCAGAAATAGCATCATCTTCAGGCTCTTGCTCACAATCAACATCCATGTCATCCTCTTCATACTCATTTTCAGTCTCCTTCGCCCCCTCTTCTTGAACATGTTCAACCTCTTCACCTTCATTGACATGAGCTTCATTATCTTGATCATTTATTCTCATCATCATCATCATCATCATCATCTTCAAGTATTTGGATCATGTGAAATGCCCTCATCTTCATTGTCATAAAGGTAACTGAAGGGAGGTGGTTCAATTTCCCAATCAAACACCTCTCTGTCCTCACCATCATCCTCATCCCCATGTTCAGTTTCACCGTCTTCTGCAGCCTTATTCTTACTCTAGTCTTCTTTCCATTGTCATCATTAGAACACAGGCTAGTGTCCTCACTCACCTCCTCACCACCAGTATTAACATACTCACTGTCACTAGAACTACCATCACTCTCACTCAATGGCATTTTACCCTTTCTATGTCTCTCAGCCAACATCTTCTCTTTTAGTAATCTAACATCCTCCTCATCATCTATCCAATCCTCAACTAAAACCTCATCCACCTTATCACTACTACCTTCACCAGTTTGTTGTTGAGGTTGAGTTTGAGGATTATTGTGTGAGAAAATCTTGGACAATATATCCTCGAACTCATCATCATCCACCATCATGCTACTATCCACATTTTTCACATGAGTAGGATCAAGTAGGACTGGAATGTAAGGAGTAGGCTCAATTTATGGTGTTGTTGAGAGGTCTTGATCATTCATGGGAGCTGGTGGAGTATGTGGGAGGTCAGTATCAATGGTGGGAAAAGGTGGTGCTTTGGGGATGTCTTCATCAGTTATGGGAGAAGGTGGTGCTTTGGGAATGTCTTCATCAGTTATGGGAGTTGGTGGTGTTTTGGGGAGGTCTTGGGTATTTGAGTAGATTGAGTAATAGGGGGTCCAAATGACCGACCTCAATAGGAAGGTACAAATGTTACAAAGAGTAAGTTTGGTAAAAGGGAAGATTTTCCTATAGATTAGGAAAATTCGGTTTATGCAATAAAGAACGGTTAGAAACACTGTGTTAGGAATATCTTTTAGTATTTTTGATCAATCACCATATGACTTATCTTTAGTAAGAAAGGTGACTAGTACTCTTAGTTCACTTGAACATTGTAAAAGAGGAAATCACTTAGTATGTTAGTATAGTTGAATTTGTAATAGGATTATTAGGTCTCTGAATGTAATTTTATATTTTGAGAAGGCCATGAAGAAGAATCCTAGCAACGGAGTTTAATCGAAGATTTGAAGACTGAAGATTGCGCAAGTTTGATGAAGACAGAAGGGATTAGTCTCCTCAGATAGACTATGTTCAGAAAGCATATTGTATAGTGCATTTGGCACGTTACACCTCTCTGAATATATGACATCAAAGAGTCAAGGAGCATGCTAGTTTTCAGAAAGGCTTATGTGTCCGTTGAGACTACAGGACAAAGAAATAGTACAATGTATTAATTACACCGACTGAAAGTCGATCCAGCAAGCCCTCTCTGAAAAATGAGAAAGTGACTTGTGAGTACTTATTTTGAGATATCAACGGATTAATTTCTGAGAAGGTCAAAAGGATACTATTCAAACGACTCACAAATTCATCTATAAATATCAACACTTAGAAGCTGAGAAATACATACACGAACTTTGCTTATACTTTCAAGTATTCTCTCAAGCATTCATACTACAATTCTCCAAGCTCACTGTTGCGACTATACAACTCGAAG
>JAYMSP010001116.1:0-35994 GCA_036897095.1 Plantago elongata
TTTATTTATTGGCACCTACTCCATTCCTAAAAATTGTAGTGAAAAATAATTATCCGTTTCGATAGTTTTACATTTTCACTGTAGTAAGTAAAGATCACACTAGAACATCATATCTAAATTGATATATCAATGTTTTGTAAATTTCTTCTATTCTTAGTGAATTGTGGTTGATTCTTTTGAGTAGTAGTTGGTTGTAATGTGCGGAAGTTAGTAAATTGTGATTTGTGCTTCTGAGATCTAATACAATGCACTCTTAATGCTTCAAAAAGAAATACTACTTGTGTGGAATGCGTGTTGTAGAGTATTTCAATGCGTGAAAGGCATTTCTAGTCTTGCCAGTCTGCTTCATTTAATTTCTTATGGTTTATTATCTAGTTGCTTTATTATGCACCTGTTTTAAGCTAGCTGAAGAAATTATATTCTTTCGCCATTGGGCCAACTAGGTCTTTTCTGGCCTAACTTGCTCCACCAATCATTTATAGGAAAAGACTTTGAAATGTTCACCCGTAGATAGTCGATAGTGTTTGTAGCAACTGAAACGCTTTAAGAATTAAGATGGTAGATATCTTCCTTTTCTCTATTTTTCTTTTCGTTTCATTAAACGAAAATTAAAGTGGTACGTAATAAAATGTTACTATCTAAAAAAACTTTAAAAAAAATTAAAAGATTGTGGGTATAGAGAACTTAGTTATTTTTTATCTTTTTAAACGATAGAACACATCTTATTAATACCAAAAGATAATGTCAACACATTTAGGGGCTGACAGGATGTCAAAGCCCAAAATTACGGTTAACTAAGCGATCAAAGAAAATAAGAAAAAAAATTAAGGGGCTGATTGGTATAGAATTTAAATTGACATTTGGATGAATTTTGGTGAAATTGTGTTTGGAATGGAATTGAAATTTGGGTATTTAAAGTGTATTTTAGGCCAAATCACTGTTTATCGAACCAAATGGACCGATTACAATCATATAACAAACAACCCCTAAATGGTCGACAAGCGCTGAAGGAAGGCAGCAGCGTTCGGCCCCGAGCATCAAAATGAGACAATATAATGTATATCTAGATCTTTTTGCTAAAAAACCTTTTCATTAGTGACAATTCAAAATGGTAGAAGACTTCTGCAATCATAGCTAGAAAAACTCCAGCTCTTCCACCCTTACCCCGCGCCTTGGTACCAAGCCAGGAAATAAGCTGCTGCCTCGTGGTGATAACAGTGTGGGAAATCCGTATCCAAATCAAGTCAGGATAGACCTTAGTTATCACATCTGAAAGTGAACATAAAATAGTATAATGGAGTCGTGAGTTATTAGAGTTAGTACTCACAAGTTAATTTAAAGTTTTTTCGGAGCCCAAAGATAAATTACTTGCTTCATTATCTCAATGGTTGCCACTGAATTTTATTTTAGTACACAAAATACTTGGTACTGCTTCTATCCTTTTAGGGAGTTGTCGGGAGTGTCACTGCTTCATCTAGAGCTGACTTCTAGTGTTATTTTTTTAATTTTTCACTGGTATAAATAGTATTTATTCGCTTATATAACGAATTCAGTCGAGCATCGTCGGACCCTTTTGAGGTGGTGATTTTTCTAACGGTGTTTTTTACATTCATGATGTTACTTCAATTATAAATATTAAAATTTACCTTCATCTCGATACCACATTATCTATACAAGAGCTTTTGTTCCACGTGCTTTAGAAAAAAGTATGGAAACATCGAGAACCAGTACGCAAAAATACCGAGGCCCAATGTGGTTTGTAACCAATCAACTAATGATTAGACATTGATTTATTGTTAGGTTGCACTAATCGATCGATTAAATCGCCCCAACATAAAGTATGAAAAATTAATCAAACTCAATGATGGAGAAATATTATTCCAGCAATCAAACACATAATCGATAAATAATAAAATACAAACTATCATTTATCACACAAAACTTTAACACGCTACATCGACCTAATACTTAGAAGAATTAATTATAAACTCAATAAAAATAGAAGTAATTTACGAGGCATGATCAGTCTAGCAATATGACATCGGAGTTGAGGAAATACAAGAAATTAAGTGTGACATAGTTGAGAAAATAGTAGAAATCAATGGCTGCGCAACTTGCAGGTGCTCACTAATTCAGGTCCCCAAGGCCAAGGAACAAATATTATTTTGATTAAAATCTCAACATGTTGATTTCAATATCAAGTATGCACTGTCATGTTTAATGTGTTTTGCACAATCTCTCAACTATAGACCATACACTAACTTGTCTACTTGGTCATCCAATATTTTCCAACTGGAATGGGTCATAAAATCTCCAGCAGTTTCGACTTATTGTTTTATTTTACTTTCTTTTCTCCTTTTGCTTTCTTTGAACTTTTTATTTATCAATAAAAATTAAATATTATTGATATGAAAGTATGATTCTCCTAGTTTAATGTGGTGGTGATTTTGACAAATTTCAGACATATTCCATGTATTATCGTACTCAATGTTACTAATATTTGCAGTACATTCAATACATATGGGTGTTTTTAATAAATTAACTGAATCTGAATTACGTCATTTAGGGTGTAATTCAAATTTAAAAAGTATATTCTTAGTTTCGTTTGAATCTTCTTATTTTGTCATTTTTGTTATTCTACTTAAATCTTCTCGTTTTCATATTTGTCAAACTCATATGTAAAGTAATCGAATTCTATTGAGAATTGGCAAAAAAAATGAATCCAAAAGTTGGTTTACAAGAGTAGCTACTAGTTGTATTTATAGAACTGTAAATAACGAAAATGTACTACTCTATAATCTTAAAGTACATCTGTAAATGTGTAAAATTGAGTTATGAAGAAAACGTTTATGAGGAACACGTTTTCTTCATTCTTGGTAAAATGAATCAGCAACAGGCTTTTATTCTTTTCTTCAAGTCAGTGCATTTGTTGCTGAATCTTTATCTTCACATCCCCCCTCAAGATGGGAGTGGATATTGTGCAATCCCAGCTTGTTGTGAAAATGATAAAATAGATTGTGAGGAAATGGCTTGGTGAGTGTGTCTGCAAGCTGGTCCACATTAGAGATATGAATAAGTTTCACAACTCCAAAGTTTATTTTGTCCCTGATGACAAGTCAATCAATCTCTATGTGTTTTGTCTTCTGATGCTGAACAAGATTGTGAGCTAATATGATGAGAGACTATTAGTGTATAGCAATGCATGTTGAAGATGTTGGATTCAAAGATCTTTTCAGCAGATAACAAAGCCATTGTATCTCACATGCTGCTCTATACTAAGCTTCAGTACTTGACCTGCTAATCGTAGTTTGTTTCTTAGACTTCCATGAGACAACAGAATCTCCAAGAAACACTGCATAACCAGTGGTGCTTCTCCTTGTATCTTGACAAGCAGCCCAGTCACTACCAATGAATGCTTTTATATGTAACTCATTGTTGCTGGGATAGAAAATCCCTTGGTCAGGTGACTTCTTTATGTATCTGACGACATGATGAGCAGCCTCCAGGTGTTTATTATTGGGACAACTGATGAATTGGCTTAAAACCTGCAATGCAAAAGCAATGTCAGGGCCTGGTGATGGTTAAATATAGCATTCTCCCCCTATCAACCTTATGTAGGGTTGAGGACCAGTTAACAAATCATTATCATCCTTCACCAGCATTGTCTTTGCATCAAGTGGGATATCAGCAGGTTGACATGCCCAATAACCTGTATCTGTCAGCAAATCAAGAGTATATTTCCTTTGAAAAATATTGATTCCCTTGTCACTTCTTGCTACTTCCAGTCCCAACATATATTTCAATTCTCCCAAGTCCTTAATAGTGAATTTCTCATCTAAATAGTCGTTTATTGCCTTGATCTCTGCAATGCCATCACCTGCAAGGATGATGTCATCTACTTATACTAAAAGAGCAGTAAAATAATTAGTAGATGATTTAATAAACAAAGAACTGTCATAGAAACTTGAATATAACCAAAATCTATCAGTGAAGTTTGTAACTTAAAATACCATTGTCTGATGGCTTGCTTTAAGCCATATAGACTTTTTACCAGCTTACAAACCTTATTCTCAGCTTTGTCATAGCCCTGGGGTGGTGCCATGTACACTTCTTCAGATAAGTCACCATGAAGGAAGGGTGTATTAACATCTAATTGATGTAGATGACACTTTTTCACAGCAGCAATAGCAAGAATACACCTGACAGTTGTTAACTTCACCACATGAGAGAATGTATCAAAATAATCAAGTCCATTTTCTTGAGTGTATCCTTTAGCTATCAATCTTGCTTTACACCTTTCTATAGTGCCATTTGCATGAAATTTAACTTTATAAACCCACTTACAACCTATGACATGTTTGTCTGGTGGTAAATCTACAAGTTCCCATGTGATGCAAGTTCAGATTGCATGGATTCTATCCATTCTGAGTGTTTAGATGCCTGCTTGTAAGTTGTAGGCTCATGAATAGTAGTGATAGAAGTTGTGAAACACAAATGATGAGAAGATAGTTTATCAGTAGAAATGTATTCAGAGATAGGATATCTCGTGACTTTCTCCCCATTCTTTGCCATGTTGCTCTTCTGTGATCAACAGAAGGAGGTAGCTGATAAATAGCTAGATGATTACTAGCACTCTTTACTCTTGTTGATCTCCTTAAATTATCATTGACTGCATCATTGAGCATGCCTGAATTGTCAAAACTATCAAGGGAATCACTAATACTGGCACCTGCATCACTACTAACAGCAAGCTCTTATGCAATACTATGGTTTAATGTCCTCTGGTGATGACAATGTCTGAGACTGAGACTCACCAACTATGTTAGAAACAACTGGAATAAATCCATTTAAGTATATACTTTCTTAGATTGCATAGATTCAGTGTCAGAAGAAAAAGGAATTTGATTTTCAACAAATTGCACATCTGGAAACAAAAACTTGATTAATGTTCAAGTTTAAAAGTTTATAACCTTTATATCCAATAGGATAACCAATGAAAAGACACTTCACAGATCTAGGATCAAACTTGCTTCTGTGAGACTGCAAAGTTGAAGCATAACACAAACATCAAAATACCCTTAAAACAGAATAATCAGGTTTAATATTACATAAAATTTCATAAGGACTTTTACCATGTAAAATATTACTAGGCAGTCGATTGATAAGATAACAAGCAGTAAGAACACAGTCTGACCAATATTGTCAAGGAAGATGAGACTGAAATAGCAAAGCTCTTGCAACTTGTAGAAGATGATGATGCTTTCTCTCTACTCTTTCATTTTGTTGTGGTGTCCCCACACAAGATCTTTGATGAATGATGCCTAAAGAAGCATAAAAATCAAATAGATTAAACTCAGGACCATTCTCAGACCTTATGTTCTTAATTTTGCATTCAAACTGTGTCAATACCATATTGTAAAAATGTTGTGGATGTTGTTTTACTTAAGATTTTGCTTGCATGAGATATAACTAGGTGCACCTCGATTTGTCATCAACGATAGTAAGAAAATATATTTTGTTATTGTAAGGAGTATGGAAAGGACCCGAGATGTCAACATGAATCAACTCAAATAAATTTGCAGAAACTTTAATATTTTCATTGAAACTTAGTCTCTTCTGCTTACAAAAGTGACAAATATCACAATTGTTTGATTCAATATTACAAAACTTTGAATTGAAATCTGGTACACCATCCAGTTTATTTATAGAAATATGGCCTAATCTCATATGCCAAAGCTTAAAAGATTATGTATTGACAACATTGACTGTAGAATTAGAACATAAATCTTGAGTAACTTCTATTCTGATATGATATAGTCCCTGAAATCACCAAATTCAATCACCTTTCTTGTTGTCATATCCTACAGTTCACAGATGAACTTAAAAAAATGACAGCTTAAATTTTCATAATAAGCTAAATGATGGACTAAAACAAGATTAAAGGTGAATCTGGGAACATATAAAACATTGTGTAAAGTCAGTGAATTATTTATCACAGCATCACTACTCTTGGTTGCAGTAATACCATCACATGTAGGCAATTGAATATCAATACTCACAGACTTAATATTAGCAGTAAGAAAAGTTTCATCACATACCATATGGTCTGTAGCTCCAGTATCAAGCACCCATTTATTATTTTGACCAGCAAGTGAGATTGAAGATAGAGCAAACCTACTGAAAATATCTTTGCTTTTTCTCTTGAGAGGTTGATGGAATTTCAGAAACTGCAACAACAACTTTGTGAACTGGACTTGTGGAGATCACTTGAGATTGTTGAAATTGCCTAAATTGCGTAAACTGAGCATATAAATAAGCATTCATATCTCATGCTGATTCTTGAGAAACCACTGCAGTTGAATTATCATAACTCCCTTCTTTGATTGTTGCATGTGCATGATGTTGATAATTACTAGCACCTCCTCTATTGTTCTGAGCTCCACCACCATTAGTATATATGTTTCTTGTATAATTTGGCTCCTTGCCACCCTGGTGGATATACATGATCTGTTAACAAGACTTCATAGTGTGGCCCGTAGCTCCACACTATAACATTTTGGTTTGTCTTTGTTCCTATTCTGAGCTCTTATATAGCCATTCTTTGCCACACACGCAAAAGAATCTGGAACATCAGCTTTCTGATTCATCATAGCCATAACATCTTGGCTACTATCAAGATTAGACAAGTTTCTTTTACCTTCTTCTTGCAGCAGAATGGAGTAACTCTGCAGTAAAGTGGGAATATGCTTCTACAAAAGGTACCCTAAGTTGTTACACTTCGGGTTTTGGTACCTTAAATTGTTACCGTCCGATTTTAGTAAATTTTATTTGAATTTCGTCCAATTGTGGTACTCCATTAGTCCAATTTGACGGGGACGTTAATTTTGCAGGAAAAAAAAAACCACAAAAGGTACCTTAAGTTGTATCATTACTGAAAAAGATACCTTATTTTGCGACCATTCAATTTTGGTACTTAAATTTTCATAAATTCGAGTACTTCATCGGTCAAAAAATTATCGAAGTGTTAGTTTTGGCATAACTAATGTGCATTAGCATGAATTAACACAAATTTCGTCAAGACGTCGCGTAAATAACAAACATTTTCAATAAAAATTAATGATTGTAAAAAAAATCAATTTTAATATGAATAAGAAACATAACATTCAATAAATAAAAAATTATTAAACCCTAAATTCTTTCTTTTATAAAATAAAATCCACACATTCATTAATCCACAATTATTCATGCTAATGTGCATTAAATACGTCAAAACTAACTGCTCCGTCAAATTTAACAAAATAAAGTATTAAAATTGAACAAATGAAAAATATAAAGTATCAAAATTAAACGGTCACAAAATAAGGTACCCTTTTAGGTAATGATTATATTTTTCCCGGTCAAAATTAACGTGCCCGTCAAATTGAACTGACGGCGTATCACAATTGGACGAAATTTAATTTGAAGGCATCAAAATCGAACGTTAACAATTTAAAATTTTAAAATCCGAAGTGTAACAATTTAGGTGATTTTTCCCCTTGGTCATTTATCTCATTGCAGCATTCTACGAAATCAGGATCAAACATTTTACAACAGAAACTGATCACAAGAATAAAACTATGAATCAAGAAGCATTCACAAAAATGATAAAAAAGGATCAATTGAGAGACCAATTGTTAAAGAACACAGAAGCACGTAGCCTGTTCCATCAGTTCAAAACACGGCAGTTCTTCCTGTTCTCGCCCTGTTTCCCTGTAAGCACCTCAATCTTACCCATCTTCACCATTGCAGCCGCAAACTTCTTAATCCAGGCATCATTGTACTTAGCATTGTGTGCCACTGCTTTTGCTGTCAATTAAGGGGCTGGTCAGCAACACCTGATAAGAAGAGAACAAGCCACGTTTCTTCATCAGGCCCACCTAATACTTGTTATCCAAGATATCCGGAGTCAGGGAATCTTCATTCACTGTAGGATTAACCTTTGGAGGTCCAGTGGCATTAGCAATAGGTGCAGGGCAAATTTTCCTCAACATAGACGCGTATTTTGGGTCCATTGTGGGGTCCACGGTGGGGTACAGGCGGTTAGAAAAGGATGTGCAGTGACCCAAGCCAATCGAGTGGGCACCGGAGACTCGGAGAGCGTCACCATCTCATCGACTGAGAGTCCCTTACTTGCAAAATTGTCCCTTAGTTGTGTTGCGTTGAAGAAAGGTGGGGGCAAATTAGGAGGGGTTCGCTTATCAGGGACACACGGCCATCACGTCGTCCTGAAGGGACTCGGTAGTTTATCCTTCCTACTTTGCAGGCACTATCGCGAGCAACATATGCTAAAATGTCAGCACAAGAGACGGTTTTGGGGCAACGAACCTCGAGCTCAGCTTTGATAACATCCATTACTTCGAAACCACGTAGACTTCCCTTGTTCGGTATGCTTTCTTTTTCAGAGTTCGATCCATCTATCAGGACGAAGCATCACACCCCTGAATATGCATGGTTGTTAAACTCGTCAGAAAAAGAGTCACAATGTAAAAACTTTATGTTGAAATCGCCTGCATTTCGTGTTACTATTTAAAAACAATTACCCTGACGAAGCAGTCGTGGAAATGCAATTTGATAAGTCCAGCAGCAATACTGGGGTTCTTTGAAACGAACTTGTTAACGTGTTTTCGGACAATTGCTTCCGCATTGGGGCAAGAGTTCTTGTAGAATCCGACTTTAAGTGGTGGACTCGACGCAGCAGAAGTCACCAAAACAAACACACAAAGCAAACTGCCTAGCAGAGCAATGCTGTGCAAATTGGAAGCTGCCATTGAAGTAAACTTGATGTATAGGAGTTAATTGAACAGCTTCTTTTGGATGCTTTAGCTTGATTATGTTGACAACTATTTACAGGTGAATGAATTGAACTAGTTATAACAATAAGAAATCAGAGCTTGTATTAGATCATGTAAGCAACTTCTAGATTTTTTTATTCAACCTCCTACTCATTCTGAATGAATAAAATAAAAAAATAAAAAAAACTTCTGGATTTGTACTGATAATAATTATTGATAGAAAGATGAGTATATGCGAAAGAGTAAAAGAAGAATGTTTGAGAACAAGCACGTGTACGGATGTATGCAATTTGCACAATTTATAATGTCAAATCCATGAGAGAAACGGTTTATGTACATGTAAACTTCATATATAGTAATTTATTAGTACTAAAAAGTGTATAATTATTAGCCTTTGACCTGGTAAAAAATTGCAACTCTTATCCTTTCCAAGAGAACTTTGAAATTTCGTTGCCAACTCTACTCTTCTCCTGATTATTTAGACCACATTTTCTGAAGATTTTGAGAAAGTAGGAATGATCCTAGTTTTGAGCTGTGTGTCGTGCATTTGCTATTAATCGATGCATTATTCCATACTGATCAACTGTTATAGTGTAGCAGCATGTTCTCCTTCCACAGGTGTTTCATGTTTGGAAACCTTATACCAAGCTTCTTGATCCTCAAGTAGCCTTGGATAGTAATCTAAGGGCCAGATGTTAGTGTCGCTCGAAAGTAGTGTATGGTCCTTCAACGAACTTCGAGATTGGTTTCGGCACATGGTACTTCACTGATTCATCCTTCATGGCACAGGCCCTCCTAAATAGTAAATACATATCGTCCTGGCCAAACACGTTGTTAGAGTTCTCATAATCCCAACATCTCGCTCTCGCGTGATGCTTTTCCATATCCTAAGCCTTAGCTCTCTGTTTTCGCTGTTCAACATGGTGTACCTAGATGACCAGACAAGGGTGGTAGTAAAATCAGTATGAACTCAGTGTTCATATTTAAACTACTTGCTTTTGCATCCATCCCTCTACCATCTTTCTCACAAATTCCCCTGTATATGTTTCCCAAACTTAGCTGTTCCTATATAAGCCATTTCTGAAAGTTTTTGGTGAGTGATTTAGTACCAGAGTGATGCAACTGAAATATCTCCTCATTTTTCTCAACAACCGTGTTATGATTTTTTTATTTTTTTTTAAAACGACTAAAGGTGATTTAAACCAACTATTACCAATCAATTACCAACTCCTATTGGTTGGAGGTGAAGTTGTCCTACCAACTCTTTTACAATTTATCGTCAACTGTGCATAAGTTGATGCTCCAGAAATTTTAACTGTAAATCTACTTTATTACTAGAAAAATTCGCAGTAAGATATGATCTGTGGTCAATTTACTCCAAGTGTAAGATCTGGAATTTTGGATGATGAATTTCAATAAATCAGAAGATTGTGCTATCTGATTCTGAATACAAATAAACTCTGCAAAGAATGGTGTCATAATACAGATTCGCCTAATCGCTCAAAATCAAGATTCAGCCGCTGGCAATACAAAATTGATCACGAAACAAAATACCACCAACTACTACATCCTTATCGGTGTGTGCAACGATAATATGCTCAATTGCTCCCACTCTCCTCCTGATGCAATGGATGATCTCATTTTCGGGCGATTTCTTCTGTTCAACTTGGAACTGCTTGAAATGTGACATGTTTCCCTTGTGTATCTCATCCTCAACGGTTTAATGACTGCACGGGGGAAGCTTACTGAAGTGCTTGAGAACTGCCCCTTCACCGAAAACTGATCTGATGGTAAAGGAGGAGACTTTTGCTTCCCAAATTTCCCTTCGTTCAACCTTAAAAATGACTGCCGCAAGTTTGATGGAACCTATGGAGTCGATAAAAATAAATAAAATGAAAACGATGAATTTCGAAACAACACGGTAATGTAGCCACAATTTAATCTGAGCTGCTAAACAATTCATTTAAGTTTTCTTTACTATATACAACCATACTTTGAAAGCGGAGAAATGCAATAAGGGTGGATTGTCTGTTTTGAGAAAACCATTATTTGAATTTTATTAGCATTTGAAAACAATACATGGGAATTTCATTTTTAACAGGAAAAGGACCAAAGGATGTTGAATTTAGTCCATGCATGAATCACATCCCATATGTTACTAAATAAATGCATAAAATGTTTAGGATAGCCGGAACTTACCAATGATACAAGATTGTAACCAGCAAATGATAGGGAGGTTGCTGCAAATGTAGAATTGCCAAAAGAACTTCCCTTCCTATCGTTACTTGATGGATTTTGATCTTCAATGGTTCCAAAACTGGAAGGTGCGGAATCATCATCCTCTTCATCGTCATCATCCTCTTCCGCATAAACATCTTCCACTTCAACTTCGACAGGAATTTCTTTCAACTGATTTGTTGGTTCAGAAACTGAATTATCTTCTGTTTCTTGTTCTTCTTTTTCTTCTTCTTGATCTTCTTTTTGTACTTGTTCCTTTTCTTCTTGTTGATCTTCTTCTTCTACGTCATCTTCTTCTTCCATGTCGTCTTGATCTACTCTATTTTCCTCCTCTTTCTGCAGTCTCTCATAAACTGCATCCAAATCTTCAATGGATTCTTTCAGAGCGAACTCAGCATCTACCACTTCAAGTTCTTTCTTCAATTGATCTAACTTGGCCTCACTAGCCTTTTTCCTTTCCTGCAATTTGGCTAGTTTCTCAGAGTCAAGTTCCTTTCTATTTGCATTAATAATCGGGTCCTCTCCATTGAACTCATCAAAGCCAAGAGGCAGGAACTCAATCTTATCAGGGTCTACATCTTCGCCCTCCTTCAGCGGTGGTTGCCAAAATAACCGGATGCCATGTTCCTCATCTTCCATATAGTTAATAATTTTCCCAGTCGGAGTATGCAAGATAACGGGATCTTCGGTGTAAATGAGCTTCGATGGATCCTCAGGATCAGGTTCCGGCTCTTTATTTATGAGTACAAATTCTTGCTTCTCATCTGACCACCAAAAAAGGATTGAAAAAATAAATAAAGGATCATCCAGTTTTATACAAACAGCACACACGCATATTACCAGGCAAAACAACTTTAGTTTTTATTACGTGGAAGTATTGGAATAAATACATCCAAAACCAATAATTATCCTATCCACCCTAAAAAGAATTAGGTTGCCTGCTGTCTCCCTCCTTAGACTTCGTTAGTTTTGAAAAATCACATCTACCTCTCCACTTTGATAAACACTATAAATTTTTTGTCTAGCCATCAAGAATCTATTTGCTGATTTCCATAAATACCTGCATATTAATTAAACCAAAACGGCCACACTGGACCAAGTAAAAGTGCTTAGAAGGTTGAAGGGTGATATCCCTGAAAATAGTTAATCTTTTCATGAAGGTACTTAATACTACTGGTTAGTGAGAATAACTTATTTTAGACAGTCGAACTGTAAGATGAATGCAAAATTAAAGGAATGCGAATAGCGCTTGGTTAGGTAGTGGTATGATTTTTATTAATATTTAAGGTGTGCAAATAGGGGAATACGCTCAACACTTATGGGTGATTGTGTTCAATCATTACTAATATTCGAGGTGTTCCCATTTTCCAACTGTTAGATTGTTTATTACAAGTTCTTGACTTGATTAAAAGACTAGCTTGGATTTTATGGTAGACAAAAACTAGAAAATAGTTTTTAAAACATAATTGCAATTGTAAATTACTCTAGATCGGTCAAAAAGGGAAGGGGGGAGGGGAACAAAGGTTACATGCATATATGCACTCACAATTATTTTTGTAAATTATAAACATAAGAATAACAGAGACACCATTGCCTCAGATTATGCATAGAGAGACAGCCTATGAGACCTCATACGAATAAACTCACAGCCTCAGATACATATACATGTACAGAGCAAGATCTCCAAGACACACACACACACACACCATATGGCAAATAGTTATGTGAGTTACATTTCACCTAGCAGAATGAATAGTAAGGATTATCTTGAGATATGAGTAAGAGAAGACATTGCATAGTTGCAAGGGAGATAAAGTGCAACTTTTTAGACTCAGCAGTATCTATAAGTAGGCCATGATTGGAGAGCAGATTTAAGCGTCAAATTTTATATAAAAAGTCTAAAATGGATTAAAACAGCAGACCAATATGGCTGGCCTTTACATAACATTGTTTACCGTTTGCCCACCAATATTCGAGTTCAGAAGGCATAGGTAGCCTCAGTGGAGCTTTGTGGAATGAGTTCAGCCACATTTCTCTCTCTTCATCCACCTCACAGACATAGTTTTTCCAATAATCAGGAACCTGCAAACCACAAACCATTACATTCTTGACACAACTTAGAGCTTTGTCTTTAAATATATCAAGGGACTTACTTCATAAAATTGATTGATAAATCCTGGCGCCATCCACACATCCTCTTCTTCATACATGTAAGGATGCTGAGGATCCGAATACGGACCATAATACTCTCTAACCACTGTGTAATAAACCCACAACTCATGTTAGGGATAGAAACAGTGAGCATGAAGTCAACACCAGCACAAGACAGATTTATTTACAATATAAATGTGTATTTGCTATAAGTCCATTTTTCTTTGCACTTGTACAATATAAATGTGTGTATTTACTATCTAGCTATCATTAATAACCCTAAATCGTCATCCCATATACAATCAATAATTAGTAATCAGAATGCAGCCAAATATATAATAATGTGATTACGTCACGCAGTGAAAGGTCAATCTCCTTTGATGAACGAATATTACTACGATTGATCATTTACCAAAAACCATAAGCTTCAAATTAACACATACATCCAGGTATGTGGAAATTTGCGAAAACAAGCAACATTTACGAATTTAACTCACTTCCATCAGGTTTGTTGACAAACATGCGTGCCTTTGCGGCTGCAACCTCTGCTATACCTGCATGAAGCTGAGGTAACATACCCTAAGTGGTACTCACAATACCCAAGCAAAATCTAAGAGAGGGAGAGGGAGAATCTTTAACGTACCCCTGATACATCTGCATCACAGCCAGCTGGATCCAACAAATGTTCGCCAAAATAGAATCGACCCTATTCATGCAAATAAAAATGCAGAGGATCAAGTATAGCATATTGACCACCATAATATGCGGCTATAGGCCTATAGTAAAAGCATATGGAACGTATGAAGTTGCCTGCAATATTGTGTTTATCGTGTTATTCATTTCAGTCCAGAATTTAATATTATTAATAGATTGACCGAAAAAGTTTATCAACAAGGAAATCCAACATGAGAATAAAGACTATTAGAGCAAGACGCCGCGTATTGGATGCGAAACGTAAACATACAGGATCAAGTTGCATAAGTAACAGAATGCCATACACCTATGCAGTATCTAAGCCATTATCCGTTTCTGTTCTTCAACTGAAGTACCTCAAACTTCCTTAAGATGTCAATAATTGAATGCAAGGTAAAAAGGATTGACAGCAATAGGATAATGGTATGTGCTTACATATGTTGTTTGCTCATTGACTTCATATACACCACATCCGTGAAACCTCCCATGTTTCCACTGACCAGCATATCTGTATCGCCCTTTGTCCCTAGCACCAAAAATATATGGAACCATCAAATAGAGAAAGCAGTAAATAGTGATAGTCAGCAAAAAGCTTTGGTAAATACAGTCAAAAACTGATTTTCAGAATAACAAACCAAGTGGATAACACCGAACAGTTTATGTTTCACGCTAGCAACTTAGCGAGAGTTTATCTTATGGAGGTATAATAAAACTTTTACAAATGAATTCTGGATTAATAGATAAGACCATCTTTTTGTCTTCGTAATAAATTATTTCCCCGGAGTCATTTCAGGGTATCATTCATTAACCACAACAAAACTTACGGCTTCTTTCCAAAGTATCTGATCCACTCCTTATTCTCATAGAAAGGGATTTCATATTCTCCGTCAGCTAAGGCTATACTGTCTTCAATATCCTTCTCAAGCCATTCTCGATCTTCATCGCACATAGAATCTCTTAATATTGGGTGCCCTTCAGCTCTCATTTTAGCTTCCAGCCTGGAAACAACAATGACATCTAATAAATTCTTCAGAAGATGCATCTAATCTACCTGATGATCATACCATCAATGAGCTACCAAAGCATGAAAGACATACTTCGAACCAGGAATAGGTTCAATCGTAGGAATGTCCACTTCGATAACACCATGACCTTCCATTTGGTTTTGCATCCATTCTCCTTCATACCTACAAACATCAGCCCAAGAAAGCTTAGGAGACACTAACCTAGAACAAACTACATAATCTAAACCGAACGTGCATTCTCATTTCTTTCACGGAAATTAACAAATTGAAATAGGTAAACACACCTGACCAATCCGTCCTCAGCAACATAAACACCTTTCCCATGAGCTACATCATCCCAAACAGTGCCTTCATACCTTAGCAAAACAAACAGCTGCAGTTTATCATCATAGAATCAAACACATGTACAATGACCATCCATGTTCAAGACTACAATCCTCCATTAACAGACCTACCTAGCTAAGTGCAATGTACATTGATTACTGGTTCCTAATTGCCGTAACCAATACAGTCAACATGGTTACGACTATAATCCTCCATCCACAGGCCTATCTAAGTGTAATGTACATTGATTACTAGTCCCTAATTGCCGTAATCAATCCAATCAAGATAACACGTTTACGACTATAATCCTCCATCAACAGGCCTACCTAAGTGCAACGTACATTGATTACTAGTTCCTGATCATTATAACCAATCCAATCAAGATAACATTTTTACACTAAAAACAACATAACCGATAACACCCAGAATGAAAACAAGCAAGCAATTGCATAAACAAACAAATACTCACGAGCTACCATCACGGAAGATGAAGCTAACCCACTTCAAAAACTCCTCAATCCTATCAAGCTCCTCAATAACAGACATAGGCGTCTTAATATCCCGATTATTCCTCGGAACAACCGGATAAAACTTCCGATACGGAACATAAAATGGAGCAACCGGAGCATCACGACCAGCCCGAATCATGTCATCGATAACATCAAGCTCCTCCTCCTCAGCCCACTTAATGTCCCACCCAGGTTTGGTCATCTCAGCCGGCGCATCACCCCAAAGCTCCATCAAATCCTCCTCACGCCAGTTTTCGGGGTCGGGCGGGAAGTTGAAAGGGTCCTTGCGCCTGGCATCGCGTTCAATAGCGTCCTGTTTGAGCTTGAGGTATCGGGTGGAATTGAGGACCTTGTTGAAGCGAGCGATGTTGGCTTCAGGAGTGTTGTCTTCGGCTTTGGGTTGGGGAATGGGTTGGATTGAACCGGGTGTGCCGTCTCGTCGGATGAAGGTGAGGGGCTCATAGTCGGTGGTGTCAATTTCATCCGAGGGTTGGTCTTCTTGTTCTTCTTCGTCTGAGGATTCCGATGATTCTTCTTCTTCTTCGTTTTCTTCTTGTTCTTCGTCTGGGTTCGGGTTGGGTTCTGGTTTGGGTTTTTGTTGTTGCGACATTGCTAGTGTGTGAGAGTCAAGATGATGAAGAAGATAAGATGAGGAAGAGTTTGGGTTTTGGGTTTAAATATTCAGGCAGAAACGGTGAGTGATGAGGGAGAGAGTTAGACGACGATAACATTGGGCTGTTAGAGTTTTTATGCGAGTCGGATTGATTCGATTAGTTATTTTTAGTCGAGTTGAATCCGACTTCATATCATTAAAAGTAATCGATTTAAAAAGAAAATTTATATTTTGTTTACCACTTTTTTAAGATATCAACATTTTATTGAGACTAAAAAGACCGACTGAAATGTAAATTAACACATTAGTGTCAATTTCTTACGGGTCACGAAGCTGGGTTAAAACAATTTTTACGAGTTTTCGGGTTATAAATATGGACTGATAATAAACCGTCATTCTCAAATTGACGAGAACATTACTCAAATAGCTCAGTACATTACTCGAATAGGCAAAAACATTACTAGAATAGGTGAATTTGCCACACTTCCAATCCATTTCGCAGGTTGCTATATCGGGTTATATAATTTTGCGGGTTATTGAGTAGATCCATTTCAAATAAAATAAAAAATAAATCGTCATTTTAGATAGATAGATAGATAAGAACATTACTCAAATAGTTGATAACATTATCCAAATATATGTTAACACTACTAATACATATAAATAGTTGTAAATGGTACCAATATAGTTAAAAACATTACTCGAACATCAATCGTATAAATAAGAACGTTAAAATACGTACACATATTGTGGAAATCGTAATATACTTGAAAAACATTTACATTTATATTTGTGAACATTATATATATACGTAAAAACATTGTTTGGATAATGACATCATTTTTTCTATTAGATAGACTTATTTGAGATTTATTTTTAAACTGATTAGAGATTTTTATACGTAGTATGCTATTTATCTACATGTTTGGTCATCCATCGAAGATTCCCAGCAAGACTCATGTTAATTTCATCTCCACATTTATCTGTACAAAGAACATTATACGCATTAGCATAAACCTTATACACATTACTGAGAACCTTTCATACATCACATTGAAAATTACATCATACTTTTTTCATGCATAAGGTTGTAGTTGAACAAACATAAGCATCACACACATAATTGAGAATATAATGAGCATAATAATGAACATTGTAGTTATGATTGAAAACATTAAACATATAATTTGAACGACATTATAGTTAGTGTTTTCAAATTGTAATGCACTTCTAAATTCATTCCATACATTTACAAAATCATTGAAAGAATGAATTAGAATAAACATACATAATATATAGGATAATAATGTCACGAGTATAAATATTAAGGTTTAACTTTTGATGTATACCATCAAAATATTAAATATATCAAAAAAACATTAAAGATATGAATAACTACGTCAATTTGTGTAATAAAGTATTAATTTTAATATATTTATAAAATGAACAGTAGTTATAATTAATACTGGGTCAGGGGACTATTGGAGTTCAGTGAGTATGGGTAGTAGGCTGGAGCATTACGGCAATGGATTTTTTGGTGCTTTTCTTTTGTTTCCTAGTGTATGTTGTCTAGTTTTGATGTAATTTGGTTCAACTCTCATATTTGTACACTTCTGATGTCCAAATGATGTTTTTTAATAAGAAATTTCACTTCTTCGAAAAGTAAAAAATAAGTGTACTTTGCTTAAGTTAGCATCATCAATATAGTCTAGAACATTACTGATATAATCCAAAACATTATACAAATATATCGTCAATAACATTTTATCGTTGTTGTGCGCGAATTTCAAATCTATTTTTTGAATCTGAACAAAAATTGATGAAAACACCAGACCTTCATATACAAACATCATCACATAAACACGAATTTCACATAAATCAGTAGAGATTCAAGCAAAAATGAGATTGCGAGATGAAAACCATCAAAATAATGATCGATTTCACAAAAACTAGGTCGAGATCTAGTTTTTCGTACCTTTGTGATGTTGTTTCCGGTGAGATCTAGTCGTTTTTGAGCATTTTCGAGCTCGGTCGCTTTGAAACCACGTTGAAATGGAGATTTTGAGCTCAATAACATAGAAATCACATCGAGATGGAGTGGTTCGAGCAGTTTCCGGCGACTAGAAGAAAGTTTCTGGCGAAATTAAAGCTACAAAGGGGAAGAAGGTGAATGAATGAATATTGAAATGTGGGTTTTGATTTGATTTATGTGGGTTGGGGTGTTTCTAGTAGCTTGTTTTTTATTTGGGGTTGTTGTATAATTAATGAAAGTTAGTCTTTCATGTCTTTTTTAAGGGTGGTCTCTCCTAAGACTTTCTCTTTCTTTACATATTTAAATATTTTTATAAATAAAGCTTGTTATATTTATTCGAGTTCGAGCCGATCTTGAACTCGTTAGTCGTTACATGCTATTCGAGCTCAAGTTGGAGCACATTTTTTTACTCGTGTTTAACAATCTCGAGCTCGTTACACGTTACTCGACTCAACTCAGCTCGTTTAACATCACTAAACATTGTGGAGTAAATTGTTTTCCTTTTATTTGTTTTTATTTTTACTTTCTCTCAAGAAAAAACACTTAAAAGATCGTACACGAGTATCTCTTTTTTTAATACTTTAAATTTCTGAATAATTCATATGAAGTGTGATTTAATGGAGGCACTAGGAAAGACAAAATAATTACACTTATATCATAAAACATTAGAAATTTAATAAGAGCATTGATGATATAAAATGTTCGCTCATAAAACATTACTCATATTGTTTAAAACATTGTACATATATTTAGGAATATCAATTTATATATCAGATCTCTCACTAATGGACGTTTCTTTTAATACTTTGTGTAATCTCAATGGATAATGGAAAATAAGTTACTAAATAATTTTATCAATAACTATTTATAATCAATATACGTACTAAAACATTGAAGATGTGAGTTTTGTCATAATTAGAGATGATCATAAAATTACTGAACTGAAAAATCATTTTTCGGGCATAACCTAAACATTGAATTGAAGATTTTTTTTTCCGACCACACACCCCCACCCCGACAAAAAAAAAATAGTTGACAAAAAATATTTTCAACATATTTCCACGAGAAATAATTCTGGCCGAAAGAATTTTATTTTATAAATCATTTGAGGAAAATTGGTTTGGTGGACATATTTGGAGGAAATTAAATGTATACAATCTAACTTTATCATTTTTTTAAATAACAGTGACTCCAGTTCTCTTATACACATTTTTGATTACGTAAAATTAAGTGACCAAGATAATGAAATAATGATTCACCCATTGGTGCATTCTCCCTTGAATCCAAAGTTAAATTGAGATGTAAGAGTCGTCGCCTCTATCATCAAAATGACAATACAAATGTTGAGTACTTGAGTTAATCACTAGGTCGTCGTCTTATTTAATACTAGTTGATAATCTTTGTAATAAATATAAACGTGGGAAATAATTTAGTTTGGGCTAGTGATGAATTGGTGTTGGCCCATAACAATTAAAATGGCCCTTTAAGCAAGCCAACCCGAAATCTGAATTTATATGTTCTGTCGTCTGATGACCCTAATCCGTGTTGAGTTCACCATTTCCAGCCAGCCATCATTCTCGCAGGCACCTCCGAAATCCAAATCCGTCTGTCAATTTCTGATTTTACTTGTGCTTAATCACATACTCTATTGTTTTTTCTAATCCAGCAGCCATGTTCCTATTACACACTCGCAAAACTCTACTTCACTTCCCTCGTACTTCATCCCTGCTTCTCAAATCGCCCTCTTCTGTTTCTTCTCATTACCATTATCATTTATCTACTTTACCATCACCAAACCAATCATCTGTTTCATCAACCAACCCTCATAACTCAGATTCCCTATTTTCCTTTCTCAAAGACAATGGCTTTTCCCAAACCCAATTCGACAACCTCATACACAAATGCCCTCCACTGCTCAATGCTAGCATCCACAATACTATTAACCCCAAATTCAACTGCTTCAAACAATTTCGTTTCTCTGATTCCGAAACAGCCGAGTACTTTCCAAGCAACTGTGGATCCTTGAATCTAGCTTGTCAAACAGGATCCTACCTGGTTTAACACTGTTGAAAGGCTTGCTGGGATCCCACGATCTACTGGTGAAGCTTCTGATGAAATCGAATTGGCTCTTCCTCAAATCTGATTTGGAGAAGACGTTGGTACCAAATATTGACTACTTGACGAGCTGTGGCGTTCAAATGGGCCAGATACAGAGGTTATTGTTTCCAAAGTCGAGATTCTTATTGTGTAAACCCCAAACGATGAAGCAGTTTGTAGCTAAAGCTGAACGACTTGGGGCTGATAGAAGCTCCGGGATGTTTCTGCAAGCTGTTAGTGTCATTAGTTCGTACACTGAGGAGGCTTGGGAGCGTAAGGTGCAGGGTTTTCACGAATTGGGCTTTTCGGAAAATGATATGCATATGATGTCCAGGAAGCAACCAACTGCGTTTTCCTTCTCATCCGAGAAGGTGAAAAGAGTTGTGGAGCTCTTGCTTGCCACTGGGAAGTACACGATGAAGTCTATAAGTAGTTGTCCTGTAGCAATTGCGAGCAGTGTTGAGAATAGGTTCGAGCCCAGGCGGAGAATTTTGGAGGTTTTGGAGTGTAAAAAACTTATTAAAGAATGGCCTGCTCTTAGTGTTCTTTGCTGCCGGACGGACGTGAAGTTCTTCGATAAATTTGTTGCTCCCCACGTGAGTGAAATTTGTGAAGTGTTGCCAACGGCTGCTAGTAGATGAGGCTAGCTACATTCTTGTGCGGTGAAGAAGCTAATTGAGGAAGCAATTGTATTGTTAGCTAGTGATGTCATCTTTAGGACAGTGGCTTCGTTTAAATTTGACATTTTGATCAACTTAATCATGGTCGAGTTGTGCTACTGGCTCGTGGGAGAAAATTGGACAAGAGTCGTACAAGTACTAACTTGCCTCAGTGGTATATGACTTGTATGTGTTTAAATCTGCTCTTTGGAAATTCATCAAGAGCTGAGTATCTTTGATGGAAAGTTATGATTGCACAACTTCTGCATGTTCTTGTTTGTGAAGTTTGCCTGTTTTTCTGTTTCATACTATTCAATATTGATGACCGGATGCAAGTTTCGTTGTTAACCAAAGAGTGGATGAAAGTAAGTAGTTGGTTTTTGATACAAAGAGTGGCCCCAAATATGTTGGGCTTTGAACGAGGGCCTTCTTGCACGGATTCAGATCCGACCCGACCCTGCTTCTAGTATCTTCTATCATGGCACTTGTTTTCTTTATCAACTAATCCAGCAATCAGCTTTGTAACATGCCTTTAATGCTGGCTGTTATTGCCTTGTTCAACTGAACCTTTGCCTTTTGTTTGATGTTATTATGTTACCTGTGTATGTCTTGCACAGACTATCTCCAAAATATGCAGAAAAGTTTTTTCTTGATCACAAAATTCAGCAATGATCTCAGTTTATGACTTTTACTGCTGCTTCTTTATAGCATTGTTTCATTTGGTGGTCTGCTCTATGTTAATGTTAATGGTTAATACAAATGCTCCATGTTCTTCATATACCTTTTTGTTGTTTTTCTTTCACAATTTGTTTATATCATACACAAACTAGCTATCAGCAACACATCATTTGCTTTTCTGTATAAAATTCTGGATGTAACAACACAAATATATAGCTACATCTAAAGCCTACTCTATCTCAAATCATGAGTACGTGAAACTTTCTTCTAACCACCTCACTTGCATTTCAAGTCCTGCATCTCTCAGAGCATTCACAGCTGACCTGTAAAATCTGAAGTCCAGTTCAGCCCCTTGCATTTTCATATCTTGCAAGAGCAAAATCAGCTCATCTACACGGTTAGTTTTCGAAAATACTGCAACCATGATCCCCCCCATCGCCTGATCTGTTGTTCCACCGTTCAGCTTGTACTCTTTATAATATTTGACGCACATCTCGTATTCTCCAGCCTTGTTATAAGCATTTATAACAGTTGTGTAACTGATCTTATCTGGCAAAATTTTTCTTCTTTTCATCTCTTTCCATATCTTCTCCACAAGCCTCAAGTTTAAAGCTTTTCCATGCATATCCAACAGAGAATTATAAGTCCATACGTTTGGTTCGCACCCTTTCTCCTTCATTTTTGCCACGAGCTTCATCGCATCTGATACTCTACCCATTCTTCCGTACGCAGCTACCATAGTCGAGTAAGCCACAACACAATTATCAAACCCCTTGCTTTCCATCTCCGCAAACACGTTCTCTGCCTTGACATATAATCCAAGCCGAAAGTATATGTTGATGATGGATGCGTATGTAACTTGACCCGGTTCACATTGCTGTGAAACAAGATCCTCATACACTTTGGCAGCAGCATTTAAGCTTCTTTTCTTTGAAAAACCATTCACAATCGCACAAAATATACAATCCGAGACTCTAATCTTCACTCGTTTCATCACTAGAACAACATTGAGTGTCCTCTCCAATAGGTCTTCTTTAACATACCTCAAAACCAGCTTCAAGAAAAGTGCTGGATCCCTCAACATATTCTTTCTCTCCGCTTCTTCCATCAATTCTTCCGCCATTTCAACTTCTCCAAAACTCGCAAATGAACTGATCAGAGATGAGTATAATGGATGATCCTCGGCAACTCCATGATTCAACATATCTCTAAAGTACACAAGTGCTTCATGAGGCCTCCTGGTCTTCCCCAATGCCTCACATACAATCCAATACACCTGAGAGAGTATCTTCGAATGCTTCCCCGGTTTGATCAACTTCCGGTTTTCAAATTCTTGAAATATATCTACAACTTTATCATAGTTTCCATCTTTCAAATATGCTTCCATTACGCGACAATAACAAGCGGTATCCAAATCAATACCTAAAGACTTCATCTTTTGATACAGAGTAATAGTACTGCTATACATATGCAACTGATTGTATCCTTTCAATGCAGATTCAAACAAGAAAGCCGCACTTTCCCTATCAATATCCAAGAACACATCCAAGAAACTATTTACAAGTTTAAACTTCCTAGCTTTCATGCAAGCACTAATCAATCTACAACATGCAGCAACACCAGGAAATACTCGGAAACGCTTAAGATCATTGGATAAGGAAAACAATGAAGCCCAGTTCTTGTTATGTATCAGGTACCTCATAAGCAGCTTCAGAGTGTACTTCTGCGGCGTAAAATCCGGTTTCGTTTTCCCCTTCTGGAAGTAGTCGTAAGCCAACCCTTCTGTCTGAGAATCATTAAACAAGCTGCATATGAGAACATTGATCTCATTTGAGTCCTCTGGAAAATGAAAATCTTGAGGCTCCAACGCCAGTTCAACCAGTGGAGCTTCCTCAATTTCTGGTGGTGATTCGTTTTCGAGAACAGGTGGTGATGAGCAGCCTGAAGAGTTCAATCTTACAGAAGGTAAGTTCAAGTTGGAGAAGAGGAATGAGATTAAGGGAAAATGGTATGTATTGGGAAGTAGTTGGAACGAGTTTCTTTTAGTGCATTTGATTCCAGTGGCTAATGACCAGTCTGGTGAGTTTGCAATCACCATGGTTGGTTAGAGTTGATGCCGAAATGGTTGCAGGTGCTTCTTCTTCTTCTTCTTCAAGGTGAAGTGGAAGAAGTGTGATTGAAGTATTTGGAGATGGTGTTTTGTTCATCACCACATCTTATCAGGATTTTTTGCATATTGGCTTGTGGCTCATGTGTGCCACTAGTTTCCTGACATGTGGAGCTTTTTCAACTTTAAGTTGCTAAATTTGAATAATACTCACCCGCATATGTTTATACATTAAGTATTATGCATAATTTTATGCCAAAATTTAATGTAATTATAAGGAGTGAGGTGGAAAAAAGTATATTTTTAATAATAAAATGTGTATTTATATTTAAAGTTAAGATTATCTATTATTTATAGTGGTGGAATAATTTACTTTTTAATTAATATATGAAATTTTATGAAATTATAAAAAATAAAAAAATATATAAAGTTCTTAGGGAGTACTCCATTTCAAGTAAGATAAAGTCTAGTGAATTGAGTTGACAACTTCCCTTACAAATCTTTACTACAATTTACCTTTTTTACAATTATCTTTTACTTTTATAAAGTTTTACGAAAGACGGATTATGTTATCGATAAAATACTTATGTTATTAACTAAAATATTTATATTAAAATAAATATTATTATAATATAAAAAAACTCTAATATTTGGGAATATAAATTTTTTAATTAATAATATAGATATTTTTATTAATGATATCGTTTGTCTCACATAAACCTTGTCATCACTCATCAAACTTGCTCTTTTGTTTTTGAAGTGTAAGAATTCTAGTATAATTTTGAAGTATAGTGATAGGCCTCTTTTTGCTACTTTGATAGTTTGATTCCCTTTTGAACCAATTTTCCGAGGAGAATAAACTTAGTTTATGTAGAAAAGAAATCTTGGGCCGGACCAAAGTGTTTATAGTAAAAGGATTGGGCCTCAATTGGGTGTTAGATTAATGGGAAAATTACATCGTTAGATATACATTTCTCATTTAAATATCTATTAGCGTAAAAATTACGTCCAAATCTAAAAAACTAAATTTTTATTCATCAATTTTAATTAAAGACAAACCAAACATATCTTAGTTATATATGTATACACTAGAAAGGATACACTAACAAATTGTTGGAGAAGAGAAAAAACGCTAAAAAATTACAAAAATGAAATGACATTTTAAGAAGTCAAATGACACTATAACATGAGAATATCGTTCTTAGTATACGGTTGCTAGAGAATAAGAAGAAACGTTAAACAATTTATAAAAATGAAATGACACTTTTACAAGCGAAATGACAATTTTACAAGCGCCATTAAGTAGGATATGAAAATGTCATTTCACTTGTAAAAGTGCCATTTGAGTTTTGTAAATTGTTTAACATTTCTTCTCTATTCTCTAACAACCGCATACTAAGAACGCTATTCTCATGTTAAAGTGCCATTCGACTTCTTAAAATGTCATTTCATTTTGTAATTTGTTTAGCACTTTTCTATTCTCCAACAATCTGCTACTAAGAAATGATATTTCAATTTTTCTCCGCTCACAAATTCATGCCACACACAACACCCCTTCAAACATCTCAGTTGTTGTTTCTTCATGAATCGTTGTGTATGTTCAGATCAGACTCCGATTCACACACGCACCTTGTTACGACTATATAACTTTGAGTGTATGTGTTTACGACTCGAGTAGATTATTCAACTTTACAACCCCGACTGCTATGAGAATCGTCCAATTCACTTGTTCACTATTGGCTGGAGTGCATGTTGCCTCAGTGCTAGGTCTCCCTGTATTAGAAGTCAATCGCCATAAGCACATACTATTGTATATATTTCTCCATCAAGCATTTCAAAAGACATATTATGTGTGCATTAATATTTTAATTAAATCGATAAGGATATGCTAAATGCATTGCTTTATTAAACCAATAAATATATTTATATTTCTTGTCTAGATCTACTTCTTAAATTGTCAACAACAACTATTGCTTTAATTGAATCATAGAAGTAATATGTTATATCTTAATAATTACAATTGAGATCATAACCATAAGCCCATAAATCATAGTAGTTTTTTTTTATATAACATAGTTGTTTTGATTGAGAATATAATTTATATTATAGTAGTTTTTTTAATTTCATAGTGCTCATACTTGACATCATAGCATTAATATTAGAGAATATAACATCAACATCATATACATTACTTTTATTTTTAGTTGAGATCATAGAATTTATGTCTAAGATGCTAATGATTATAATTGAAAACATAGTAGTTAATTGCAGAAAGTATAATTTAATATAGAACTTGAGAACATAGTAGTTTTTGTAGAGATCATAGTCACTATAACATAGAACATAACAATATTTGTAGAGATCATTGAGGGGTTGATTGCCATAGCATTTAAATCGTTCCATTTGGCTCGATGAACAATGATTTGGCCTAAAATACACTTCAAATACCCCCATTTCAATTCCATTCCAAACACAATTTCACCAAAATCCATCCAAATTTCCATTCAAATTCTATACCAATCAGCCCCTAAATTAAAACTGTAACATGTTTAGTAACAACTTTTTATAGATCGAAAAAGTACAAATCATAGTAGAAATAGAGACAGTAGAGATCATAGACATGTGTTTTAAATTTTTGTAGCATCATCAACATTCGTAGACGACGACAACAACAACATTAAGTTATATTCTTGAGAACATATCACATAAAAGAAAGAACATAGAAACGTTGTATACCTTTTTTTTCCAGATCTGAGTTGATGATTGAGGTTAGATCTTGATTGAATACACCGCTAAATCCTTATTACAATCACCTTGTGAATAAATAAATAAATAATAAAAACATTACTTATAAATCATTTCATATAAAACGTAGTTGATATTGCTGAGAACATAAGATATATAGGTGAGAAAATAGTGCATATACATAAGAACATATAAAATACGATAAACAACAGAGTTCAAAATAATATGTCGAAAAACAGCACATAAAATAACTGTCAAATTTTGAATGAACATATGTAATATTCTTAAGAACATAGCACATACTGCTATAAATATACAAATATTTTTTTCAAGGCCGGCTCTAAAATATTGAGGCCCCATGCAAATTTCAAAAATAGGCCCCAAAGTATGTAGGATTATATGATGATAAATTTTTAAATTTAATATTGAGATTGAGTTTTAGAGAATGCACCAAGAATTTAGCTTATATTGTTAAAACTTCACATGTCTCGTAATCCTTACAACTTGTAATGTGGTCTTCCTTCGATTGCAGTATATAACGATAGATTATCAAGGAAAAACTCAAACTGGAATTATAAAAGAAATTTTAGTGTTAAACAAAAGATGAAAATATAATGCAGTATTTGTACTTGAGCTTTCTTTTATAAATGTCAACCTTTTCACTTTCAAATTTCTGGATAACAATTAGAAAGTAAAAATGGGTCAATGACTACTGGTGTTTAGGGTTACAATATAGAAAGGCCAAGCCAACTTGTTCAATAACATGAGTCTTGTCGTCACAATATTTGCAATTATCTTAAGTACTTCTGTAAATTAATTAACAATCTCAACAGCACCTGAACACTTATCAAATATCCTAAATATTTTAACATATTAATCATCATAAA
The DNA here is from genome assembly GCA_036897095.1 of Plantago elongata. NCBI lineage: Eukaryota > Viridiplantae > Streptophyta > Magnoliopsida > Lamiales > Plantaginaceae > Plantago > Plantago elongata. Next base: position 27,590 of record JAYMSP010001116.1, read on the forward strand.
GTAATTAAAAGCTCTCAGTTGATAATATCATCAAGAATTAGGTTAAATTTGTAAAATTTTCAATTTCAAATTCCACCTTAAAAACCAGAACAATGAAAAAGGAAGTTAATTAAGGAACGGCACATTCTGCTCCATTGATTAAGGCAGTTATAGTTTTTATTTGTGAGATTTTTGCTTCAACGTTTAAAACTATTTTTCAGTTCTTTTTCCCCCAACCTATTCATGTGAAGTTGTGTATGGACTTGAGGCCCAAGAAAAATGTGGCCCCATACAGTTGAACAGCCGTATGGGGTCTAGGCCGGACCTTATTTTCTTAATAAGGTTACTACCTATTATTGAAGGAGGCAATAAAAAGGATTCATGAGAATTTATAGGAACCCATATACAATTCTGAATCAGACAAAAACCCAAAAAGAACTAGAACCACTACAAAGTAAACTAGTATCCAAAAAAACTAAGTACTTCAGTCTTTTCACAATCCATGAATAAAGTCATTTTTGCATCGAAAAAGTCATTCTGTTTTTCAAACCAAGCTTGTGGTAAATCTGTTCTAACCAGCATATCAACGAATATCATACACGAAGTCATTGACTTTTGTCAAATACTTTGATTTCTTCCCTGTCAAAGCTTTCAATTGGAGTCTCTCACTTCCTCTTCCCAAAATCTCCTTACAATTGATGTCTTCATGTATATCATTAGCAGATTGGGATACACCACTTGGATCGATTTTACTTCTACGTTTGATGACACTGATTACCTTACCTTAGATAAAGGCTCATCCAAATTTGAGAGAACTCCTTCATAATAATCTAATTCTCCAACAAATAGTTCATCAACAAAATCGTCAAAAGTTTTACCTTTTCCATTCTTTGAATCATCACTTTCTTTATCACTTTCACTCAATGAATAATGGAAAACAGTACTTTCTGCAAGGATTACAGGGCCCAAAGATGGGGATGGAGGAATCAAAGTGGAAGTGGGTGATGGTTGAATCAAAGTGGATGTCAGAGCCACATGAGAAGCCTCAGAACCTCCATCACCACTCTTTTTTACAACAAGAGCTAAGAAAGGATTTTTGTCCCCAACAATCAGGGATGGGATGCAGGGACTACTTCGACCTCCTCCTCTGTCTAAAGTACCGCCTCCACTATTAGGATGTGCCAATATGAAACCAGCTTCATCCACAGCTGCTCTTTTTCCATGTTCTTTCTTTGTCCTCCATTCTTTAGAAACCCAACATCATCATCATCTTCCATGATCTGATCATCCAATCTTTTTTGCATAGCTCGGGGAATTTTATCCTGCAAACGTCCTCACAATGCCCTAATCTACAAAAATGATTGCAATAAGAGTGCTTCTTGTCAAACTCTACTTTCAATTCCAGCATCTCTCCAAGAAACTCAACCAATATGCATTCGACTAGAGGTTTTGATGCATCAATTTCAACACAAACGCCAGCTCTATCAAGACGACTTCTACAAGCCGTAGAAGAATCCACCTTGAGAGGTTTACCAACCATACTAGCTATATCAAACAAAGCTTCAACATTGAAAAACATAATAGGCAGATTCTTAATCGTTATCCAAGCCGCCACAAGAGGAGGTTATATGTGTGGTTTAAAAGACGGCGTCCATTTAATCAATCTCATAGAAACACCCCTCACATAAACAAAGCCTTTTGCCCAAAGATATGCAGAATCCTCTTCAACAAATAAACATATCTCAACATGTCTATTGTCCACAAAACTAACAGTCGAACCTCCCTTAAAGTCTAATTTTTTCAGAGCAGGGGAAATTCACTAATATGAGGAACAACAGAAGAAAACTTCCCTAGAAGAGTTAGGCTAAAGAGGCTGCCAAAGATACAATTTCCTCATAAAAAAGGTTAAGCAAGGCTTACCATTAACCAAACTTGAATGTTTTGGTTCTACAAGCTTTCTCGAATCACCAACTCCAACAAAGTATGACATTGCATTCACAATTTTATTGTATGGAGCATTTCTTTTTCAAGAGACCGGTCTAACAATGCTTCCAGCTCTCAAACCCCCTTTGGAAGGTAAAGGGGGTAATTCACTTCCGGGGATGAGGGGAGCTGCAATTGCCATGGTCAGTAGAGGAGAGCCATATAAATTCCACCCAGAAAAAAGGTAAACGGGAGGAAGGGGACGGAGGAGTGAAGCTGGAAAAAGAAACGGGCAAACTGAGAAAGTCGAGGTGATGGTCAGACCTGGGCCAAACCTGCTCGGTTGATATATGGAGTAAGATATTGAATAAAAATATTATTGGATACATATGCAAGTATGATTAGATTATACATATATAATACATAAACAACAATTAAATTAATGAATTACCATCAAAATATGAAAATATAGATTAATAGATCTAGATATATAATTTTTCAAACTTGAATTTTTAGATCTACATGAATTTGAGGTATTTTGTCATTTGAAATATAAAAAAAACAATGAAAAGCGTTTCAAATCAGAGATTACCTTCGTCTTCAATCGTTTTTGTTGCATAATATAACAATGCATGTATGTACTCGTCGATTTTTCGATCGGAAAACAAGTTTCATCGGTTGTTTCTTCTCTATGTTGCTGGCCTGGCCCTTGGTTGGGAGAGATAATTTAATTTAGAGAGAAGATTTGAGTTGAAGTTTTTTTAGCAGTGATAATGATGCACAACGTGTTATATCACTATATATATGAATCCATTTTGTACATTTAAGTTACTGGCTCTTATTTGAGTGGCTTTTAGCAACTTATTTTTATTCAGGGTTAATTTATAATATTAAAAATTTATATTTCTACGTCTCAATAACTCACTCTAAAATATCCTCCTACATTTTTCTTTTTCTTTTCATATTCTTCTTATTTTCTTTCAAATGAAGTGGACTTAGTTTTCAAAATCATGATTGGAAATGTCAACAATGACATTTGAATTTCCACCCATTGAAGCCAGCCCACTTTTACCTACCACACCAAAGTATTTTTCATCCTCTGGAAAATCTTACCCAAACTACAATAAAACCTCTATAAATTAATAACATTAAAATTAAAATTTTTATTAATTTAACAAGATATTATTATATCAATAAATTAATAATTTATTAATTTAAAGAGGTTTTAGGTATAATCTTTAAATTTCCAAGTCCAATATACTAGTTCGGTGAATCCATCCGGCTCAAATGAATTAAACAATTCAAATTCTTGATAAGACATTTGTGATCTTGAGAACTTGTTAGGGGTATGCATTTTCGACACAAAATAGATGTTAATCATTTGCTAGATTATTTTGGTGAAAATAATAAATGTTACGAGGTTCAAAGCATTGAAGAAACTGTGGTGGATACCATTTAAAATTCGATCGATAATGATGTTAAGGATGATTCAATAGTTTTGGAACCGGTCACTTGAAAAGAATCATTGCAAGCGGCTTCACAACTTTTTATTGCAATATGAGAAGTCAACGCCTTAACTTTTAAGTGCAATTTGGAGATTTAAAGACGAATTTGAAGTTCACCAAAAAAAAAAAAAAAAGCGACTATAGATTCATTTTTTACTAGACAATCTTAGAATTTTGAAATGTATCTCGCGCGCACACACATATATATGGAATATTTTAGTAAGTATTAATTTATAATTTCATTGGGACCAATATATATACACTGAGATTTTAAAAAGGTTATCATTTTATTATTTTATCGATTGGGTTCAATTTTGTACTGGTCCCAAGTTGAAATTGAATAAATTATTAATTTTATTGAGGTTATTAATTTATTAAGTATTAATTTATAGCGGTTTCACTATATTTTGTAGGTTACTTTGGACACTAATAAATAGAGAAACAATAACTTTTAGCTTTCACACGTCACTTCCAACCCAATTTTATAGTACAGGAATACATAAACTAACATGAAAAACAACCAAATAATTCAGTTAATTTATTTTTAAAATTAAATACTTTTAAGTAACATTTTGATGTTACCTGAATTTGTTGAGCAGACAATAAGTTTTAGAAGACGCATAGTTTAGTGAAGGATTGCTAATGACATTTTGGTTGACGCAATACTTCAATTTATAACAAGGAAATGAAGTATGAACTTTCATAGTTTAGGATGATCCAAGTCTAACATTTACACAACAGAAAGGGTGATTACATATTGGAAGATTATGATAAGAGTACCTACAATATAAACAACCCCCTGGAAGATTATTCCGACTTAAACCAAGTCAAAAAATGAAACAAGTAATTGAAATCAGTATATATAGAATATAGTATACTCAACCAACTACCATTCTTCCTCCCTTTTGTTTCTCAAACCTACTAAACAAAAATCTATCATAAACAATACAAGAATTCAACATACGATACACAATTGTTGAACGCTCCTCAATTTCCTTTTCCTTTACCTTCACGTAAGGCTGTGTAAGTGTGTATGACTGATATTACACAAAACAACATGGACCAACTTATCCACAAAACTGAACCCCCAAAAATAAATAACCCGGGGGCTTAATCTTCCCGCAACGGAGAGGGCGTCCATGGCGTCATGTCCATCGGATAACTTCCGAGCACTCTCAAAAACGAAGTGAACTCTTGCACCTCAGCCAGAGCATTCTGTGCCCTCACGTCCGCCATTGACGCCTCAAAATCAACATAAAACATGTACTCGAAATGCTTGGCAGTGCCAACATTTGCATCATCCACAAGGCGAATTGGACGGTTTCGGTGTGGTCGCGACTCGATCTTTGTCAAGCTGATGTTTCTAAAAGCAAATGCTGATAGAACCTTGAACAGCACGCTTGTCCCTTTGTCCTCTGCGAACACAATGCTCGTCTTAAATGGCCTGTCCGTACGTGGAATGATGGGATCACGTGCCAGCATCACAAATCGGGTCACATTTCCAGTGTCGTCCTGGATTCCGTCAGCAAGGATTTGTAGACCGTACAACTCTGCAGCGCGTGAGGAAGCAATTGCGGCAGTGTCACGTAGATTGTTGGTTGCAATATACTCAGCCGCTCCTGCCGTATCATCCACAGCTTCACGTGCAACATTTAATCCCATTTGTGTCAGAGTGTGCTCGCATTGTGCAAGTGCCTGCATTTGATTCAGAATCATAAATGCATTCACAAAGAAATTTAACTAAAATCAAATGAAATCAGATACTAAAAATTTGAAAATATAGAGAACACATAAAATTTTAAGCTCTAATGCCCACAGAGGATAAAAATAACTAAAAGTAAAAAGGTGGTCGGGAAGGTTAGAGTAGATAAAGCCATTTGCAAAATTGAAGTATATACTTTGTTAGTGATGTATTATATATGCAGGGTGATGATAAAAATTACTAAAAATAAGTGTTTTGATGGAAAAATCCTTAACAGAGTGTTTTTAATAGAAAAACTGTAAGCAATACAGAAAACGGCTGTATTAAAACTTATATTCCGTTGGTAAAATGTATGTTAATCATTGTAATTACCTTAGTACGTACTTTACACTCTTTCACCTAGATCAGTTGGTAAGACGCTTCAACTCCAACCAATAGATCGGGTTTCGAGTCATCCTTTGCCGTTGAAAAAAAAAAAACCTCTTTCACCTAGCATATAAATTCGGCACATAAGCCCCAAACATTCTATTAGAGCGTCTTACCGCTGGTTACGCCCTAACGTCTAAAAAGGTATCTAGGAGTGTTGGTAAGGTAAACTAGACAGAGGATGCTAAGATGCTGATGGTAATGGATTCCTATAAATTAGACTAATAATGTCTTAGCTCTTAATTATGAAACTGAAATAAAATTTGCAGAGAAATACTTTGTAAATGGGATAGCTGTTGAACCATGTAAATGTATAACTAACTTCTACTTTGATTGAAATTAGTGAAATTTTTGGAAATATATCTGAAATTGCCTGGCATACTAATATAATTTAACTTAGTGTAATGTGGCATTTTCAATTGTGCATTGATTTGAAGCCCAAGAAAGTATTGGTTAGAATTAGATTAACAAACTCCAATTTCACAAAAAGAATTCACAAATGACAACTACTCTACTCGGCTAACCTTCTAATAAGACAAGAAATGGGGTTAGTTAGATTAGATACTTAATCCCACACTAATCTACAATTCCACCAAATTAAGTGCAGTATCATTTCTGCCGTCCAATACTCTAATTAATTAGATACCGTTTGGCAAATCGATTAAAATCAACCTGAATATTTGGCAATCGATTAAAATCAATCGAAATTATAAAACGAAAAGAGGCGCGTGAGTGATACCTGAGGATGACTAATGACGCGCGTGAGATAGTCCTTCCTCACACCAGGTAGAGCTAGCAAACAATGGTGAACCGGAAGCTGCACCTCACCAACAATATGCAACCGGTGCCGAAGCAGCAGATCATAATTCCGATGAATCGACCCGCCGAGCGAATTCTCCACCGGCAAAACCGCTCTATCCGCAATCCAAAGCTCCACCGCCTGAAACGCCACCTCGAACTGGTCACACGGAATCGCATCGCAGTTCGGATACGCTTTCCCCGCCGCCGCTTCACTGTACGCGCCCGGTACGCCCTGGTACGCCACGCGCAGCTTCGCCCCGTGCATCGGCGCGGGTGAGAAGTCGGTGATGCTCAGCGGCTTCTGCTGCGGCGCGTGAGATATCGAATTGGAGCTGTTTTCGACGGGGATTATGTCGAGAGATGCGTGGCCGTTTACGGCGAGTCTCTCAGTGTTTTGCTGCTGGGAGACCACCTTGCTGGCGAGTATTGCGCACGCGCTCTGCCATTCGTACCGGTTTGTTCGGCCTGAGGATTGGTGGTGTGGATTTGTGTTAGTTTGGGGTGGATTGGAGTCGTGTTTGGAGATGGAGAGGGTGGTGAGACGACTCGGGCGGGTGACTCGGTGGCGAATCGGTGGTGAGAAGGACTGGGACGGAGGTGTGAGAGATTGCATTGTATTCGTACTAGTACCGGTGAAGCTGAGCTAGTTGATGGGGGTGAAAAATGGGAAATGGAGTGAGGTTTGAATTGAATTTGAGAAATGGGAAATGGAGTTGAGTGGAGTATTTATATTGGAGAAAAGTTTGAAGATTGGAAAATGGAAAGAAGAGATGAGAGTAGAGATGATGGCTTGGTGGAGATTGTATTTGTGCGTGGAGTTGGTCTGGTCTTTCCTCACACCTACCACCACCTTTCAGATTCTCTAGATAACAAAAAAAGAGAAGTTCAATTAACACTGTTTAACTTATTCACCAAACTTGGTTTAAGGAAAATCTTAATTTGGGTATCTGCAATTATTATTCATACTTTAGTACTATAAATTACTGTAAGCCGGTTACAATAATAGTTCCAATGGGGCGTCGTACAAAATAAGGTGCTTTCATCAAGGAATCATTTCTAAGAAGACAATTTATTTTTATCTTGATAGTAAAGGGTAAAGCCATGAGGGTCTCTTAACGCCTTCTTTTTTCTTCTCACCAGAGTTTTTTCACAAAAACTTGCCAGGGTAAGGAAGTAAGGGAAACAAGCAAATCTTGTGTTATATATAGTAATCCTTTTACAAATATAAGTGGAGTGTACTATAATAAAAGGTTAAAGGTATTCTTACGTTAAGTAGTTTTATTATAAAAGAGTTTACCCAAGTATAACAGTATGATTTTACTTACTATACTCGCTCCCGTTGCATTATAAATTGTATTGTTACTCTTGCTTCCGTCGGGATAAATCTGGCCCTTCCCCTATTCCCCCCTTATTAAGCTAAGATTTCTATTTAAGAACTAGCGGTACTTATCTCCTAGTTTCCTCTTACATAAGTATGAGAGAGCCTAAGTGGCTCGGTAAAGCAGGATCTTAGAGCATGGGTGGATTCTTGGGTCAAGGGTACTCTTGGTAAAGAGGCTTTTTTTATTGAAGAATAGTTAGGACTTAATTACTCTATAACATATGGGCGCGGGACGTCGTGGCGTGCGTTCCACGCCGTGTTGTGGCAGCAGCCAACCGGCTGCTGCCACGTGGCACCTCCAGTTTTTTATTTTTTATTTTTTTGAAATTCGAATTATATCCGTTTTAAAACGGTAATATCTCCGAAAATACGAAATAAAAGAAATACCAACGACTATGTTTTTTCAAGATCTATAAAATGAGACCAATCTTGATATTTTTTACTTCGTCCCGTCTCCAACTCCTCTTTCTCTCTTAATTAAACTTAAAAAACTCTCTTCTCTCAAAACACCTTTTTCACTTTCATTTTCCGGCGAGATGGATGCGGAGTATTTTCAGTGGTTGAAAGAAAACAAACCCCAAAAATACCAAGAGTACATGCAAGCTCACTTCGAAAACACGATTTTCCCACCCCAACCGAGTCCCCAAACGAGTGTCGTTCGACCTTTGTTCCAAGATCCCTACACTCA
>JAYMSP010001117.1:0-35986 GCA_036897095.1 Plantago elongata
TTAATAATAGTATTCAAGATTGATGTCTATGGATTCGTCTTGTCAAGAAGAATTCAAATGTATGTTCAAAATATTTTTCGGATATTTATAGTTAAGGTTATATTAGATTTATTAAAACTTTATCTATGTAATATGGTACCAAAAATAAACTTAATAAAGAATGAAGAAGAATCGGAAATTTAATGTTGCACCAAATCTAACCCCAATGTATATATGGAAGGTTTAAATTTATTATTGCTAATTTCACAATAAAAATTGATCTTGAGGATGATTGTAGGTTAAGAATGCCCTTCAAGTTTAAATAATATATGGATTCAGTATATTTCTTTCAATTTTCTTTGACCAACAAAATCATCAATAACTTCATACAATTTTTATCAATTAGTACATACTTGTACTAACCATGTAAAATAATTAAGTGGATCCACTTGTTTTTTTTCTTCATTTCACTAGTTTATTTGTTTACCTGTTCATCTTTCTCTTTAAATTTGAGTTTGTCTAATTTATAACATCTATAACTTAAAATAAAAAATAATAAAAATAAATAAAAATTGCTAACAACTATATTTTTTCGAGATATATAAATAGAGATCACTCTTGACTATGTTTGAATTATTTTTTCGAGATCTATAAAAATCACTAACAACTTTATTAGAACCTTAATAAATTGTAAAACGAGTTTCAAAAGCGTAATTTGATTATATTGGGGTAATAACTAAACTAGCAACATGATATGATGATCATATAGGGTAACCGGGCTGGGCATCATACACAGATATTGGGTAATGGGTACTATTATCGGGCGTTGCTTACGGATAATGGATATCAAACACGGGTACCGTGCATTGGATATGGATGACGGGCACAGGTATGGATAACAGGCAATGGGTACGGTATTTGGACATTGCTTAGGGATACCATACATCAAACACGGGTACCGTGCATCGGAGACGGTGACGGGCATCGAATACGGAGAACAGACATCAAATACGGATACCGGGCATCGAACACGAGTATCGAGCATCGGATTCAGATACCGGTATTTTTTAATATACATGATTATTCTTAAATATTCAAGATATTTATAAGAGAGTTTAAAAGTTAAAATTAGTATTATTGTATCTTTAAAATTGTTTTACCATTTTTTAAGATTCAAATAAAGTTGTTAGTGATTTTTATACATATCAAAATAATCATTCAAACATTGTTGAGGGCGATCTCTATTTATAAATCTCGAAAATATAAAATTGTTAGTGATTTTTATTTATTTTTTATATTTTTATTTTTTAAATTATAAACATTAATTTAAAGTGGACAAAACTAAAATTTAAAAATAAAAAAAATGATGAATGAGAAAATGACAAGCGTCAATAAGAAGGAGAAGGCTTGGATGTGTTTATTTATATTAAGGGGTAAATATGTACATTCAATATTAAAATTATAGTGATTTTACGAAATAAATTTTATTAAAAATAAATATAATTAAGTGAATCATATTATATTATATGGTACTTACCCCTTCGTTCTTCAATCATATAGCAATGATTATACTTTTTTATTAATAAATAATAAAACAATGTTATTAAACTATAAATAACTAAATAAAATAAGTCGTAACCTTAGTGGCCAGCCAAGCTTAGATACCATATTATGGTGTTTTGAGCCCATGTGTTGCCCTTACAATTCTTTGGCACTCGTTTGGCTTAGCATCATAGTTAAATCGGAGTTGAAAAAATAAATTTTATGTTTATTTAAACAATTATAGTTTAATTATTATTTATTCCAATATAATTTAATTCCCTTCAAACTTTCTTCTTAATCAGCTTAATTCTATACCAAACATTAATTTCAACAACTCAACTATAATTTAATCATTATTTATCAATTATTCACTATTCACACGAATCCAACTACAATTCTATACTAAACAGTCACTTGATCTAAGTATGTATATACCATAGAACAATTACCTTCGAGTGTTAAAATTTATTAAAATAGGATAAACTTTCATTGAATAAAGTCACTTTCATTTTAATATTTTCCTATTTTAAGCTTCTATGTTGATGTGCTTTAATTCGATTATCAAAACATTTTACGGTGAAACATATTTCTTATTTATACACTTAAATCCCTTATAATTAATACATGGCCATCAAAATATACTTTTGTAATAGTTAATGTTTTTATGTTAAACTATTGATGTTACGTGCATGTGATATACTCTCTCCAATCTTTTTGAAAGTTTATATTTTAGTTTGGTGTGAATTATAATAAGGAACTATAATAGAATAAGGTTAATCCCAAACTTTCTATATTATATTGAAATATTTTTACAAAGGAAAAGAAAAAAGCCCAAAATAATATACACAAATAAGAAATGAAATTTATTAACTTCATATGAAAAAAAAATATTAACTCTTATATTATATTAAAAAAAATTCACAACGCTGACACAAATTGAGTCTATGAAACAACTACCAAAACTCCATACTATGCAAACCCTAACAATAAACAAATTATTATTACAAAAAATACGAACTTGGACCTTGTGAGATGCAATTTTCCCTGGAATTATTCAAGAGTAAGGAGATAAGAGGGACAAAATGAGAAGAAACTTTAATACCATAACTAAATAAAACTGCATACTTCAAATGCAAAAATCACACTTTAAATGAAAAATTAAGATCTAATTATTTTTCTTTATGAAATGAAAAAGTAACTTTTATGTTGTCTCGTGTTTCAAGTGAAAAATTAATTTTTTACCTTAAATAAATATGAATAATTTAAACGAGTTTATAATGTTCACCATTAAATATATAAACATTTGAAATGAGTTCATTCATAATTTAATACAATCATTTCCTCTAGCGCCTATAAATTTTCACATATAAATAAATTAAGTTTTATAGAAACATATTAAAACACAAAACTATTCAATAAAAATTTTAGAAGGGGAAAACATAACATAATTAACAGAGTCAAGCAAACAACTTTAAATAAAATTTATAAATTCTTCTAGAAGCCTACGATTTGCGTTTATAAATTGGAGAGACTTCAGGTGAGCATTGCACAAAAGGACTCCTCGTATATGTCCAAATTATACCTGTTTTTATCCATACCGAATATATGAATATTAAAAGTGTAAGATTTTAATAGTTATTTGATGTATTATGATTCGTGATAATTATTTAGTTTTAAATTACGCCAATTCCTCCTATGGACCCTAATTTTAAATCGGTCTCCATTATTTCATCAATAAAATATTAGTTCATTTTTTATTTTTAAAACTTGCTTCCCAAATATAGCTTCATTTTTTATTTCTAGTTGTCTTTTATTTCATTTTTATTTTTAAATTATTAAACGTTAAAACTAAAAAACAATATTTTTTTGCTACTTTCAAAATATAAAAAATTATTTACAAAAATGAACTAAATTGATATTTCAATGATAATCTTCCAACAAATAATAAAATATTAAAATATAGATACTAATATAGTGACAAAATGAAATAAAATACTTTTAGTAATAGTTTTCGCTATAGTACAAAATTAACCACTATATTATTTTATTAAAAAAGCAAAATTGATGCTTATTATATCGACCTAAAAATAAGTGGTAACCTAGTTTCGTGTAGAAGGAAGTAAGAAATATAGAACTTATAAAAAAATCTCAAAATTATTAAGAAATAGATTTTTACTTTGCGTATTACAATTTTTTATTTTTTTTCTTTTATAATTTACTTCAAAGCTTCCACTCGAGAAAGCTCCAAATTATAATATCTATATATGCTATTTACATAGAGCATGTAAATATGGATTTACTTCTCTCTTTTTTATGATAATTTGAATTTTTTTTTTCATAATGAACGTTTATATTTAGAATATTTATTAATAGGTTATTTCTTTTTTTTGGTTAGTTTGAAAACAGAAAATAGTTATATTGAGTAAATACAAATTGTTTGGATCAATTTTATGATAATTTGAAATTTAATGATAAAAATGTAAACTAATTAGATGTTTGAATGAAGGATGTGTTTGACACCATTTTGAGTATTGATTTGTTAAATCTGTTCTATGATGTTATTGTTAGAATCAGATGGATGAATTTGTAATTAGCACATTTAGTAGAGGGGCCAAATGAAATTCGCCCTATTTGGTATGAGGCTTTTTGGTGAAACCTAAAAATAAATTCGTGCGGGCTCCGGCCCAAAGCGGGCAATACCATATCGAATGGTGGGACAGTCATGCGTAACCTTGTCGGTGAACGGGCCAGATCTCGACTCAATAGTGGTTGGGTCGTTACAAAGATTTGTAATAACCCGACCCCTTGCAGGCAGAGCCCCGACCCCTTGCAGGCAGAGCCCCGACCCTCTGGGCCGGCGCGGTTATTCATGGACAGCTCTCCTGATGGTATACTGGCCCCATTGTACCAATACATGTCCTTTTTTGCGCACTTTGTTCTCACTCGTGCACAAACCGGGAGACTTCCCGATTGGTCACCCATCATAGAATTGCTCCAGACCCTTTGGGCCGGCGCGATTATTCATGGACAGCTCTCCTGGTGCTATACTGTCCCCATGTACCAATACATGTCCTTTTTCGCGCACTTTGTCCCCACTCGTGCACAAACTGGGAGACTTCCCGATTGGTCACCCATCATAGAATTGCTCCAGAGCAAGCACGCTTAACTCTAGAGTTCTCCTAGATGGATTTCCGAAAAGAAAGGTGCAACTTGTTGATATTAGTAGCGTTTTCAACCCATTTAAGCTCTATGGATCTAACTTCAAATTCGGGGACGTTACATTCACCCCCTTTTGAATTTTGCGACGTCCCCGCTGCACCATGGTCCGATCAACAGTCCACCCTTTGTGAGTTTTGGGTTGGAACGACTCTGATATCATTTGTAACGACACGGTCACTAATGGGCTGAAACCCGGCCCATTGGGCCAGCAAGATTACTCATGACTGCCCCACTACTCGGTAGATATTGTCCGTTTTGGGCCGAAGCCTACACGGATTTATTTTTGGATTTCTCCAAAATGCCTCATATAATTGAAGAGTGGTGGTCTACATATATACCCTTCATCCCTTCCACTCACAAGCACATGGGATATTGGGTATTACAGTAACATATGTACTTGATATGAGAAAATAAACCAGATTCTAGTTAAATAAGTTAAGAGTATCATCACTCAGTAAGAGAGAGAATATTACCCTGAAGAGGTTTCACATTAAGGACAGTCGAGCCTTACTATTGCAAAGTAAATGGAGGTTCTTTGAACAGGTTTCGACCTTAAGAACTTCATGCTAGGAATATTTAGACCCTGGTTACCACTAACTTTTCAGTTTCATTAATATTTTTTAATTAAAAAACTCATTAAGTGAATGCACAACTTCTTAAACAAGCTAGCTAGTTTGAGAAGCCAATCACGTTAGCTTGTTGAAAAAAAAACTACCAGCTAGTTTTGATAAACAGAGCCTTAGACCTTATTATTGTCAAGTAAAGAAAGGTTTCCTTATAAAGATCTCCACATTAAAAGGTTCCGACCATAGAAGAAGGAAATTTAATATTTTTTTTGAAATGGCTATAGGGTGACTTAAACCCCCGACCTATTGGTTGGAGTTGAAGTGCCTTACCAACTGAGATGCGCTTCATTATTAGAAGGAAATTTAATATTACCTTTCAACAATAAATTAAGGAATTGATCCTGGAGAACTCGACCCCGAAAATCCCGACATTACTTAGTGAAGAGGCTATGGCGCGCGACCTTCAACCGCCAACATGATTCGACCTCCACGTGTCGCAATTTGACTAGGACCAGCATCCACGAGTTGTGATCTTATTGGACCAATTAAATTACTTGTCACTTGAACCATCTTCTATAAATAGGCCATGTGTACTTTTTCTCAGATAAATATACGATATAATTGTGTACTTGAAGAAGGAGTGTACTTTTGTTTAAGTATAATAGGTTATCTAGAAGAAGCTAGTAATATATTTCTAAAAATCTATCTAAGGTACCCTATTTACCGTTTACCGTAGAACTCTTTATAATAGGCCATCTTCCTCATTTGGATGTAATTTTTATTTGCAATAGTTCTCTCTCTACAAAATCTAAATGAGAGGTTCGAAATTGACTCGATCAACCTCTTTAATATTAAACTCAAATCTGGTTGAGGCAAATTGTCCTACAGGGGTCTAACTCCTTTCCCCTTATTTCATGTTTTTGAGGAAGTTTTTCTAACGAAATTCATCGAGGTTTTTTAACAAGATTCACAAGGCATAACAATTATGTTGAATATAACCGTTTCTATAAAATATAAGTACTGAAGTTTGTAAAAGAGAATAATATATGTAAGTCGGTTACCTAAGGCCTAAACGACCAAAGTTACTTCCGCGGCTTCTATAAAGTGAAAAATGGGTTGGTGTTACATCTTACCATTTGCCGCTTTATGGTCCCTTTCCTCTAAGGTCAAATGCATAGGGGTCCATAGTTTGAAATTAAGTTCACTTCAAACCTAAGCAATATCATTTAAAATCCATTTAATTAATATATGCTAGCTAATCATTGAATTAGTCATTGTGTTTAGGAAACAAAAAGATTCATGCTTTCTTTCAGACATCTTTCATAACTAATGTTTGGCGCCATTCGTCAAAATGTTCAACTCATGTCCCAAAAGTCGCCATGTCTCTTTCCCAACCTTGATCTCATGATGTGATTTTCAAATCCATTAACGGTTTAGTATTAAGTTCTCGGATCAATAAATTTATTTTCAAAATTAGAATATTATGTAAACATACAGTAGTGATTTATTATCTAGAGTAAATGCATTTCGTATCGCGAAGTAGAAGTTTATTTAAAGATTATCTTTAAACTGACCGAGTATAATTATATAACGTGACACATTCTTGACATGTCATTTGAAGGATGTCCGAGCCTAAGAATATAGTGTGACACATTCTTGACATGTCATTCGGAGGATGTCCGAGCCTATCTTAAACTCCCAAGTGGGTTTGCTCCTTAGACATTTCTTGTACTTACACATCAGGTAGATGCACAAGCTATTAACTGATTAATCATGTCGAGACGATTTCGTGAAAAATTGACCTGAATGTCAATGGACATGTTATATTGTTTTACTTTTTCAACAAATTAAGGATTGGATATTACATGATTAGTCTTATCAATGAAGTTGTTGATCAAATTAGGTATGATCTCATCTAGATACAAAGTTTCCACTCTAAACTTGGTTACCATTTTTCAACCAGATGGAGATTGTTAACTAACGAGATAGATGTTCATGAGATACCTATTTGACCAGGTTAATAAATTACTACTAATGTATAAGGTGGTCAGAATGGTTTTTACCACTTCTTTCAGAACAAAAAATTCAGAAAGAATTTAATTAACTAGATTATGGATTTTAACATTTATTTTCTCTATTCCTTCATAAGTCGAATTTGGTTCTAGCCTTTGCTTAATTTGGAAATATATTCAATTAACCAATGAAGGTTTTAACTTATAGAACAATTCATCATGGTTTAAAGACCCTATGCTATTTTTCTATGTTTCAAGTTTTCTTTTATACGTATTACTCCCGCAATTTCCCTGAAGTTTCAAAATTAATTTTAAGATGAAAGTAAAGAAAACTGTTTATGCTGAGAAATAGTAATCTGATGCTTGATAAAAAGTAAGAAATTACATTAGACGTAATGGAAATTCCAGAAAAAGAAAGCAAGCGAGGACCAAAAGTTGCAATTCGACAAGTTGATTGCAAAGTATTTGAATGTTATGGGATTAAAAGTGAAGGCGCCAGACAGATTGAGAGCCAATCTGAGTACACAAGAAATAAAGAAGGAAAAGCGTTAAGCTATTAATCAAGATATAGACCAATCAGAAAAGAAAAAACGCATAACGAATTGACACCATCTTGCAATGAAAGAAGGTCATCTTCTTTCAACCCGCAAAAAGAAGCCAAAACTATCTGCAACATAGTACTATCAACACATGTTCATCTATACCGTTAAATCAAGTTCAAGGGTGAAGATTGGAGCAAGGACAAGCACCAAACAGTTAATTTCATTTGTATTGTTGAATTTTTAAGCATCTTTTCTAGGTCAAAAAGTAGTGAAAGCTTGTAGTAGCTAGTAGTAAAATAGAGGCTCCTAGCTTGCATATTTCTTCAATGTGGCCAACACAAATCTCTGAATTAAGATGAAGTTTGAAAGTTGCAAAAAATATAAAATTATGAAGCTTATAATAAAATGTTATAAGTATTTTAAACAAGTGCAGAGAGTATATGATAAAGACATCATAACAATATTAAGGTGTTGTTGGAAATTTATTTGGAACGCCTGAGACACGAAATGCTTACAGGTGTAACATATCTAAATGAAATGAAACAATGAATGGAATGAACCAGCAATGTGATTGATCCACTTGAGTAGTGTTTGAGAAAAAGAGATATAGTGGAATGAGCTAATCAGCTAAGTATAGTTTGTGTTTACCAAATGTACGCGCGTTTGACATATTGCCCTAGAATATATTGCAGTAAGGTTTGAAGAAATGTTTTCTGTAAATTAAATTTAAGAGTATTCATGAATATTTATAATATAAAAGTTTAACTAAGTATTCTAGAGTTAAAAAATTAATACTAATCTACTTTTAGTTAAATTATATAACTATAATAATTCTAATCTATTTATATAATATATCACACCCCCACAGTCGAAGTGGGAGGAGGACGAACACTTAGACTGGATCTAAAATCCTCAAATAACACTCTGGGAAGGCCCTTTGTGAAGATATCAACAATCTGGTATCGCGAAGGAACATGAAGTACCCTAACTTTTCCACGCGCAACTTGTTCACGAACAAAATGTATATCCATCTCAACATGCTTAGTTCGTTGGGGTTGAACTAAATTTCTTGAGAGATATATGTCACTGATATTGTCGCAATACACAAGCATAGCTTTCACAATAGGACAATGTAGCTCAAGCAACAGATTTCGAATCCAACAGGATTCGGAGACCACATTAGCAACTCCCCTATACTCAGCCTCGACACTAGAACGAGAAAGAGTTGGTTGACGTTTGGATGATCAAGAAATCGAATTATCACCAAAAAACAGACAATACCCGGAAGTCGAGCGACGAGTATCCGAACATCCACCCCAAACTACATCGGTGTAGGACACAAGGTCCGAACTCGAGGACGCATACAAGTGTAGTCCAAATTCTAGTGTGCCCTTAAGGTACATGATTATGCGTTTGATTGCATTCATGTGCGTCTCTCGGATCATGCATATGAAGACAAACTTGTTGAACTGCATACGCTATATATAGTCGAGTAAACATCAAGTACTGAAGGGCTCCTACTAGGCTGCGATAATTAGTAGGATCTGAAACCGGATCACTCATGGAGCTGCTAACCTTCGAATTCGTGTCAACGGGGTAACTGACGGTTTGCAAGAAACCATACCGTCTCGTTCAATAATTTCCTCAACATATTTGCGTTGCGATAGACACATCCCAGATGAGTGTCTCGTAACTGCAATCCCAAGAAAGTAATTCAACGGTCCAACTTCCTTCATAGCAAATTCCGAATCCGTATAGCCCATAATCGAAAGCCGAAGAGAAGATGATGAAGCTGTGAGTATAATGTCATCCACACAGAGTAGTAGATATGCCACATCCAAACTTTTTTTTTGTAGACAAATAATGATGTATCCGCCTTACTATTCACGAATCTCAACGACGAAACGTAATCCACAAAACGCTTGTACCATGCTCGTGGAGCTTGCTTAAGTCCATAAAGTGATTTTCGTAATAAGCACACATAATCTGGATAGCGAGCATCACGAAATCCTAGTGGTTGATGCATATAAACAGTTTCCTTGAGATCCCCATGAAGGAAAGCGTCTTTTACATCAAGTTAATGGATTTTCCACTTCTTTGATAGAGCTAAGCTGAGGACAGTACAAATCGTAGTTGGTTTTACAACTGGACTAAACGTTTCACCACAATCAATGCCCATCTGTTGAGTTTTCCCATCACCTACAAGACGAGCCTTATAACGCTCAAAATCGTCGTTAGATTTTACCTTGTGAGCAAAAATCCATATGGACCGAATAATATTAACATGAGGTGAACGGGGTACCAACTCCCACGCTTATTTGTAATAAGAGCATTAAATTCGTCTTGCATAGCCAATTTTCAATTCGGGTATTTTATAGCTAAAACCGGATTACGAGGAATGAGAGAGATTGAAGTCGAAGCAAGGTTCACCCATTCCGGCCCAATTACTCGTGGATTGGGTTTTCTAACTTTGCCTGGAAGTATATACGGATCAACCAGTGGGGCCGCCAGTGGAGGAGACACGAATGGAGGGGAAGATGGGCTATTTGGGGACACGGCTGCGTGAGGCAGCCGGGTCGTGGGTGACTCGAGCAGGAGCTGGTGTGGTGCGAGTGAAGGGGTTGTTCTAAGGGGCGGAACAATCCTGATTTCCGGACCAGTGGGCTGCAAGTGCAGTTGGGTTGGTGCGGGAATATTGAATGGAGCGGCACTGAGCGATCTTCGAATCCAATTGGGTGGATCCGAGTTTGGCGAGTCCTGAGAGGATGAGGAACAATATTTATTTTTCTTAGCAAAAAGAAAAATCATCTCATTGAATACGACATGTCTAGAAATAATAACCTTCCTATTGGTTAAGTCATAACATATGTAACCCCTATGATTTCTCCGGATATCCCAAAAACACACAAGGTAGGGACCTAGCATGCAATTTGTAAATGGTGGAGGATGGAATTAACGGATAGCAAAGACACCCAAAAACACCGATATGGGAGTAAGAGGGTATGCATTTGTATAAACGTTCAATAGGAGATGCATTAGCTAGAACTTTGCTTGGCAGAATATTGAGCAAGTAGGTGTCATATGTAATGCGTGATGCCAAAAAAGTAAGAGGCAAAGAAGCATGCGTAAGAAGAGTTCGTATGATATTATTTATATTGCGAATTTTTCGTTCAGCTTTGCCATTTTGAGATGAAGTATGAGAGCAAGAGAGACGAAAAGACATCCCAAGGGTTTGACAGTAAGAAGCAAATCGATTATTATCATATTCACCCCCATTATCACATTGTATGTTCTTGATAGAAGAATGAAACTAGGTATGTATATGGTTACGAAGCAAAGTGAACTTATCAAACACATCAGATTTACGGGCAAGGGGAAAAGTCCAAAGAAAATTTGTAAAATCATCTAAGAACAGAACATAATAACGGTGCCCCATAGAACTCAAAATAGGAGATGCCCATAAATCACATTGTATAATATCAAAAGGAGATAAGGTTTGAGTTATAGATTTTTCGAAAGGTAATTTGACTTGTTTACCAAGTATGCAAGACTGACAAATACTTGATTCACGAGATTTATTCCTAACGACATCTTTCTCTAACCTAACAGACTTTAAAATAGAACGACCTGGATGACCCAAACGAGCATGCCAAACAACGGGTGAGATGGAAGCAAGCGCCAAGGGTGCACCTATGGAAAGCGGATGGGAAGTAAGCGGATAAAGATCTCCCTGGTATCACATCTCATGATTAACATCCCCATCGGAAATTCCTTCACAGAAAACCCATTAGGATCAAATTTAACTGACACAGAATTATCAGTGGTAAATTTGCGTACAGAGATAAAAATTTAACGAGTTTAGGAGCATGCAAGACATTATGTAAGGAAAGAGGTGGGTGAGGGGGAGATAGCTTCGTATGACCTTGACCACGAATTGGAATAGATTGACCATTACCCACAATAATATTAGGACGAATGCTCGAATTAAAATAAGATTAGAGCGTACCATTGTTAGATGTCATGTGAGATGATGCACCGGAGTCCATGTACCAATTTGCATCATGTGGTTGTAATGTCATAGTTTGCATAGCCGCTGCGACATCCGTTGGCATATAGCAACCAGTTGAGGCGGGATTCCAGTCACGTATGCTTGAGGGGCAACCTGTGGGTGTGACGCAAACTGTTGTGGGGCTATTGCTTGGTAGACCTGTCGTGCCCAAGAGGCAGTAGGATATGGGCACAATGGTGGGGTTGTCGGGTGCCATAACCAGTGCCCGTATTGGCCTGATTGCGGGGGCTTTAGTGGGGCGACGTGCAGACGGTGCAAACTGTTGCCCGCGACCTCATCCTTGGCCCTGCTTTTGCTTCCCTTATGTTCTTCTTCTTATTTCGCTAAGATTTTCCACGTTCACGACCAGCATTACCATGATCGAAAGTAGGTTCGTCCATAGTGGATACCATCGCCAAACCCCAGGTATGCGAACTCATAGCTGCCAATTCCCTCTCTTCAAGACACAATGACAAACAAGCTTCATTGAACGAAGGAAGAGGCTTGGAATGTCGGATTTGAGTACCAACACCCTTATATGCATCCGTGAGACCCGAAACAAGCGGAAGAACCAATCGATTGTTAGTAACTGGAGCACCAACATTCTTTAATTGATCCGCAATACTCTTCAAACGATGACAATAAGCAGAAGCATGAGGAAATCCTCGAGACAAGTGGATGTAAAATCCTGCTCAAGAGTAACATCACACGAGGCCTGGTGATCCTGAAAAATATCCTGAAGACGATTCCAAGCTTCCATAGTCGTAGCACCTGTTTCAATAATAGTATTCAACAACTCATTAGAGATTTTTGTGTAAATTCATTGAAGATGAAGAACCATAGCATCAACGATTTTTCAAAGTTCTTTCTCCTCAGTCGTCTTGGGAGTCGGTCTCTCCTCATTCGCAGATGGACGAATGATATGGTGAAGAACCTTGTGCCAGCAAGCATGGATCTGGTCCCATGTCCCGTATTGGGAGTTTTCCAATTCCAACGTCACATGAATATGGTTCCTGACGTTTGACACGGTAAACGCCGGATGGAAAGAGGTTGATTTGGAGGAGGATACAGTGTCTAACATGTTGGATATCGAAGGAGACAGTGTGCGGGGTCCTCGAAATCAAACGGATAATGATCGAAGCCAGAAAGTTGTTTGATCACGAAAATAAAAATCGATTGCGGTTGACAGCAGATCGACGGACATAATAATGTTCAAAGCAAACAAATATGGCCAGGTGATCACGAAGATCGGCGAGCTGGAGGCAGATCTGTGAAGGGTAGGTTGTTTGTTGGTGGAGGATCGAACAAGAGACCGAAAACTGGAGCAAAGAGATATTGATCAGAATGAGTGATTTCCGTAAGCTACAATCGGCAGAGGCTGATTCTGAGGAAAAGGCGCAGTTCGAACAGTGGGTTCGAGCTGGTGGACAGACGTATGTCGAGAGAATCACGGTATAGAGTACGCAGCGGAAGACCGTAACCTATAATGATACCATGAAAGAATGTTTTATGTAAATTATATTCAAGAGTATACATGGGTATTTAATATACAAGAGTCTAACTAAGTATTCTAGAGTTTGGAAACTAATACTAATTTAATTCTAGCTAGATTATATAACTATACTAATCCTAATCTATTTACATAATCTATCAAGGTTAGCACTACATCTAAACCACGAGCGAGTCTATGGGACACGGTCTTATAAAAAGAAGAAAAAAAGGGAAAAACATTAGAGTTATTAAAATAAAATGGACTTTTCTATAGTCAGGTAGGCCTTCGCTC
Source organism: Plantago elongata (assembly GCA_036897095.1). NCBI lineage: Eukaryota > Viridiplantae > Streptophyta > Magnoliopsida > Lamiales > Plantaginaceae > Plantago > Plantago elongata. The sequence goes on from JAYMSP010001117.1 coordinate 13,692, forward strand.
TGTCTGACAACATGCAAAAAATGAAAAAATGAAAAAATTTAATCCATTAGATTTCAAAATACTAAAATAAAAAATAGGTAATTCTAAAAAAATATTTTTTTACTTTTAAAAATATTTTAAAAGATAAATTTGAATTTTTTTATCAATATTTATAGTTTTCTAAGTTATATATTCATATGGTGATAGGGCGATCGCTTTACCGCCTTGTCGACACCCCATTGCCCTTTCGCCTCATGAATATTTAAATTAGAAAAATATAAATATTAATAAAAAAATTAAATTTACCTTTTAAAATATTTTTAAAAATAAAATAATATTTTTTTAGTATTACTTATTTTTTTTATTCTAGTATTTTGAAATATAACGGAATAAATATGTCAATTTTTAATTTTTTACCTGTTGTTAGACAGGGCGTGATCATGTCTGACCGTAAAAAAGTCCAAATAACATTAGAGATTTTACTAAGAATATATGTGATATACATATACATAAAAACGATACTCATAAACATTATTGGTATTGCTTAAAATATTATACATGTAATAAAGAACATCAATCCATCTTTTAAATTTCTCATTAATACACGTCTCTTTTAAGACTTATGCTAAACGATTATATCATGATCCCAAATTATAATTTTTATTAGTATTTAAAGGATGAAAACTATTACGTAGTCAAATCTTTCAAAAAGTTGACATTGCCATGCAATTGAGTTTCCGAGTTAGGTAACCTGCTCAGCCCAATACCTAGAGAAACCACAACATATCATGCTAAGTTCTCTATAAATACATTCTTTGAGCCTCTACTAATCAAGTCAAATCAAATCAACAACAAACTTAGATCTTTCACTAAACACTTGTTTCTATAGTAATTAACTCCTTAATAATCCTCCAATGGCTTCAACTTTTCCTTCTCCCTTTAAAGGAACACTCATTTTGGCAATCCTAGTACTATTCCTAGGAACCTCCACTGCTCAACTTTCAACAAACTTCTACTCCAAATCCTGCCCGAAACTTCTCAGCATCATAGACTCTGTCGTTCACAACGCAATCCGGAATGAGGCTCGTATGGGAGCTTCTCTTCTTCGGATGTTCTTCCATGATTGCTTCGTCAATGTACATAGTTTTCCTTGACTTCCAACTTCCAAGCTCTCACTAATTTATCAACTTTAAGTGTTTTTAGAACAATTTTATGAATGATATTTTTCTTAAGCTCTTATAGATATGTGTTTTAATTTCAACTTATGACTCATGATCTCATATATATCAACTTTACATGATAGCATCATAAGAGTGAAACATGTGTATACCATTCTGTTGCAATCCAGCTAGTTGGAATAACATTCATGTCATTTTCGTAGTCACTTTTGACTTGTTTCCACATTTCATATGACTTCACCTACCCAAGAATTGACATGAAATCAACCTTGTTTATAACATTTTCTTTAAGAGTGTTGGTAAATTTAAAAGTATGAAACTTGTTCAACATCAGCTTAGTTAATTTTCTATCTGATTTTACAGGGTTGCGATGGATCAATCCTACTCGACGACACATCTTCATTCACAGGCGAGAAGACAGCACTTCCCAATCGTAATTCTGTCAGGGGATTCAATGTGATCGACAACATAAAGTCCGCGGTTGAGAAGGCATGCCCTGGTGTCGTCTCATGTGCTGATATCTTGGCTGTTGCTGCACGGGACTCTGTTGTGACGGTAAGTCCTAGCCCGATTAATTGTCATAACTCATACCAGTTTTCCACTCTATGGATCCGCCTGATCCAATGTTTATCACTTGCAGCTTGGAGGGCCTAATTGGAACGTGAAACTTGGACGAAGGGATGCAAGAACTGCCAGCCTTACCGCTGCAAACACTAGCATTCCTCCACCAACCTCGAATATTAATGCCCTAATTTCAAGATTCAATGCTCTCGGCCTCTCTACCAGAGACATGGTTGCTCTATCAGGTTCAGAAAATACAATTCTTCATTTTGTTTACTGAAAAGTTAGCGAAAGCGTAATCTGACAATATATTTTTTGAAATGAAGGTGCTCACACCATAGGCCAGGCAAGATGCACTACCTTCCGAGCTCGGATATATAACGAGACCAACTTAGACAGTTCACTAGCACAGACAAGGCAGGGGAATTGTCCTAGACCAAGTGGTGTAGGAGACAACAACTTGGCGCCCTTGGATATCCAGAGTCCCACTAGATTCGACAACAACTATTTCAGAAACCTTGTTAACCGTCGTGGATTGCTCCATTCCGACCAGCAATTGTTCAATGGGGGTTCTGCAGATTCAATCGTTAGGACCTACAGCAGCAGCAGTAACACGTTCAAGTCTGATTTTGCAGCGGCCATGATAAGGATGGGTGACATTAGGCCTCTAACCGGATCTAATGGTGAAGTAAGGAGGAATTGCCGGAGACGTAATTAGAATTATACTTTGATCACTTCATCCTATCCTATCCTATATTTGAATTGAGGAATTAAGTATGCATGAGATAGTTGATGTTTGTTTTTGGATTTTTTTTCTTGCTCTAGTGTGTCTTGTTTACGCTATACTTCTATAGCCACGATATATGTAACAATACATTTATGTTTGAAGCAATATGATGTCTTTGATCTCAGTAAATATCTGTACGCATCATGAACGAACTAAGGTAACAGATTGTTGGTACAAACAAATTTTGTATGTAAGAAGTGGTATTCTGGTCTAATAAACGAAAGTTTCAACAGAGACACGGTCTAGGCGGCAAACACGTTTCTTCAAGGACATTTAATTTCTTCAACATTCAATTGAATTACAATTTATATAGGTTCTAGAAGGCACCCTAATCCTACCAATAATTGTACTAACAAAGTTGTAGAACAGAGGTCCTTGAACTATTGTAAGGAAGAAGAACTCGCTATTACAGACGATTTAATTAGTCTGATTTGCCAGAATAAGAGATTTTAGTAATGTTGTTTTTGAAGAAAATTTACACACATTATGAAATATGTTTGTTGTATATCACTTTTTAAGTATTTATTAATTAATTGAATAAAATACATAATCATAAGCTATTAGGAATTTTGTATATTTGTGTTTACTTTTATATCACCCTTTTAAATAAATTATATATATTTTATTTTTTCGGGTTTGTGTTTCAAAACACAAATGTAAGGTACGCAAAATGTTCAAATTGCTCCTCAGTTTTCACTGTGGAATACCTAACATGCCCTCCAATTGTAAATAGTTCACCAATATATCTGTTTCCACCATTAACGCTTTCCCTCCACAGCTCATTCCATCGGCAACCTAATCTGGTGTAAGTGTTGTTCCTCCAACTCTTCACCCTTCGAGTCATGGAGCCTTTCCTGTAGTTTCTTCCTTTTCATTTTTTGTTGTCTGTTCGGTATAGTTTTCTTGAGGAGGAACAAGTGTAGAGAGACGAAACTCTGACTGTGTATTCTCGGTGTCACCTACAACGACGGTGTTATTCTCGGCGCCGATTCTCGCACAAGCACCGGTAACCAAATCGATCTCTCTCATCCTTTTTTTATTATTATATTGGCAACAATCCGTTGTTCAGCCACCGGTTCTCCACCATTTCTACCTCCGATGCATCACTTCTACGCGTCCTTGAGAGTGAGATCCAGGACGCCATTGATTCTCAGGCGGATGCACAGGTTCATTTCTATTTAACTTTTTTTCTGTGAACAATATGATGTTTGCTCTGTAGTTTGATTTTGATACGAAGATTTGTACACTGTAATTTTGTAAGTATGGTGAGTGTGTTGCTGTGATTTGCTTATAAGTGCCAGTTTGTACTTGATTCTGATTATTTGGTTGTGATTTATATGTATTGGTTCTCTCTATGCATGTGCATTAGCTCATTTTAAGATTCTAAGCAGCTATTTTCTGGAATTGAGTGTCAATTTATGCATTCATTGTATAATAGCAATTTTACAGTATTCAAAGTCCAAATATCAAAATTTGTTTGTGAGAGATTGGAAAATTGCTAGTTTACTTGCTAATTTGGTACTGGTGGTTGTGAGTTATATGGAGCATTGCTCTAGACTAAAGGTTACTGTAGCTGCTAGCCACATCTGCAGAATGCGGACGAAGTCTTGTTTCTTCGATGTACACGTACATGGTACACTAAGGGAGCAATATTGAGACCTGGTTTCCTTTTTCTAGCCTTTTTATTTGGTTCAAGTAGAATTCTTCTATTTATTCTTTTTCTGGTTATCCATGGCTCTTAAGGCTGTTAGTAGTATTTTTCTAGTTTTCTATAAACAACAACATTGGACTTTTCTCTTCAGTTTTGAAGCATGATTATACTGCGCTTGCATATTATGCACTTTCAACGTCGTTTACTCCATTAACATATTGGACTCCATGATCAAAATATTAATGTCATTGTTCAATTGCTCATTGTATTTCAAAGGCTGATGAAGTTCCGAAGGTTTCCCCTTCAAAATTGAAGACTATACAGGACAACAGACTAAAACACTACACAGGGAATTGCAAGGTGAAACCATAACTGTGGAGGTTCACAATCTTGATATATCTGGTGGGGAGCAGGATGAGGATGAGGAACGGGATGGTGAGGGGTTCCGACTCTAGTAGCCTACCACTGGTTGTTAAAGTCTCAAAGAAGAATGGACCCTCTCTCAAATTTGGTTGTACTGCCTTCTGATAAGATTACTCAGCTCAATGAGAATGTCTACGTCTAACGTTCCAGTTCGGTATGCTTTCTTGATGGAATTGCTAAGCTGATACATGTCTTTTTCTGGATTAGGACTAGAAACTTTAAGAATAAAGTTATCTTTGTTTCACTAACAGTTTCATATTGAAATGGATCCATATTCGAATATCTAAGCATCTAGTGGTTATACACAATGGAATTGATATGCTGCTACCTTTTTCTTTACTAGGATAGAAACTTTTTCAAAAAAGTGATGTTTGTTTTAGTAATTCTTCATATTGAAAAGAGATTGCATTTCAAATATGTGACCATCCAGTGAGTATACATGATGGAATTGCTTGTGTTTTTTTAAAGAATCACATCTGCATTCTGTAAGCTGCTTGTGGATCCTGTTTCATGTGTTTCTAAACAACTCATGGAAGAAAGTAATAGAGATATTCGATAGAGTCAGCTTGTTTACAAGAATCTTAAAGAAACTGAAATTGTATAAAACATGAGTTTTGTAAGCTTTGTGAAGTACTGGTAGTTTTAATTTCCTTGAAGGAATAAAGATTGCATGTGGCTTAATTGCTAGACTCAGTGCACTGTTAAGGAAAACATTTTGTTTACATGGTTTCATCTGACTTTGTTTGAACTCTAATTGAAAACTGAATCTCCTGTTTATGTTTACATAGGTCTCTCGACTGAGCTGGATTGACATCCCTGGTCTAGAGGATTCAAGTGAATGTTCCTCCTGGTTATTTTTGCGTGAAATGTATAGGTGTGGCTTGTAGTTCTACTAAAAAGCACATTGAAACTTCTTTCTTTCATTTAGACTCGTAATTTGGAGGCTATAACTTTGTGATGTACTCTCTCATATCTTTATAATTATATTTTACAAAAATCTGCATTAACAAATTTTTCTATTAATCATTTGCCAAATATATGAACTATCTCTACTTTAAGATGGAGGTTCTTCGATTGATCGGATAATTCAATCACCCCCAATTCTCATATTATGTTTAGTACTTCAATTAAATTAATTCTATTCAGTTTTGTTGTCTAATCCGTAGTAGAAATAGCAACCATGAAAGGGGGTATTAATCCATGAATTAGGTATTAATTTAATTTGTAATTGTGTACTTTATTTTTATATTAATGAAAGGGGGTGCTATTTAATTTGAGTTTGTTTTCCAAAAATTAAAAAAATCACAACCATTAATGTCCAATTACTCATGTTATTAAAATAAATGAAAGACTATAAATCATGTATTTTACAATTAATGTTACTTTAGTAATACATATAACTAAGCTATTTAAATTACTTCAACAACTATACATAAACACTTATACTAGAAAATTAAAAAAAACGATTTTCTGAATAATTTGGTACAATAATTAAGAAATTGAAAAATCTAAGCTCAAATTTGTAAGGAAATATGGTAACATGACCGAAATTAAATGAAACCTAATTTATAAAGACTAAAAATATAAAAGGAAGGAAATTTTATAAACAAATTCAATGAATGGAGGGAATTTTAAAAAGAAGTTTTGACAAATGACGGAAAATATGACTAAAACACATATGAACGAACACAATCATCCCCAACAATACTAAATGATCTTGTAAAAGTAAAGATTAATTAGTCATGTCACGCTTGAGTCTAAATTTTACACATATAAACACAATATGTTAATCTAGTACCAAGCGGGGGGGTTTATGAGAAACACACAATTTTTACATTAACACATAGTGTACCAAGTAGTGCAAAAATCGGTCAAAACGCATGTATTTACACTTAACCTTGTACGCATGCAGTAATTAGTGGTTGACCAAAAAGACAAAACCCTCCTTACCAATCACACCCTTACGTAAGAGTTTTGAATTGAAATATTTCATGGCCATAAAAGACCTTGGATTAGTGATGAATAGTTTTAAAGTTGGAAGGTAAAATTGGATTGTCCCACATTGCTTGCACATGGAAATTATTTATAATTTATAACCTCAGTACATGAATGCTGGAGCGAAATAGGCATAATGGCTGCCCCATGCGAGCCAAATGCGCTACACTACTTGTTCAAGTTTGATGGTTAGGTTGCGTGCACTTCTTTCATACCATTTATGTATAGTCCATGCATAATCTGAGTTCGGGTTTTAGTAGCATTTAGTCGTGAGCAGGCGTGTGCGACCTGTGTACAAGAATGCCAAACCGAAATAGACATAACGGCTTGATTGTATAAATCAAATTTGACATTAGTGTTGACATTAATAGAATTAAACAAAAGAGCTGTTACAAGTTTTCCTCATTTATAAATTGGTCTCAGAAGTCTGTGAAAAAGACACACCAAAAATGCCTTTCTCTTCTTTTGTTTTATATAGTATTCTTCTTCCATACCCTTTACGTAAAATTCATGCATAACGGGTTTCAGTGGGACTTAGGTGCGAGCAAGCGCGTGCAACCTGTGTACGTAAATGTCGGACCGAAATATTCATAGCGACTGTCCCATGCAAGCCAATGTTTTGCAGTATCTTAGAATTGATTTGTAAATCCAATTTGGCATTTGACAGTTACATAATTAAATAAAAGAGTTTTACAAGTTATCCTCACCTATAAATTGATCTCAGAAGTCAGTGAGAAGATACACACATAAATAAATAAAAAACAAAATGCCTTTCTCTTATTCTGTTGCAATGTTCTTCTATCATACCCTTTACATATAATTCGGGCATAAATTAAATTCGCCGGAACAACTTTCTTGTGCACTTAATTGGTTATTGAATTGTATCCGTTGAGCTCTTTATGTCTAACTGATTTCATCACTTCTTTGATCTCTTTTCCTTGCTTTCCAAACTCAAGTTATATACTCCAATTCCTCTGTTCCAACTTTATCTTTTCGTATTTTAATTTTATCCGGCTCAAATCTCAACTTCATCTTCTTATTCATTAAATAAAAATTATCTCTCATACTTTATACAATATTTTTTTTATTTTAATCACTATGTATTCTACTTTATTATTATTATTTTTTATTATAATTTTTTCCTACTTTTATCATTATCTCTTCTGCTTATACATTGTTGTGTTTACCTGGGTGTTTATATACTTGAATTATAAAAATAGGTTGAAAGAGCCTGAACCTCCTGGTTATTAATTAGCGTGTAAGTTCGTTCAAGAATTACCACCTAGCTCTTTCAAGGGTCAGCAGATAGATGTATATTGGTAGTGACAAATCATTAACTGAGAAGATATTCTATATTTGTATTAGTAAATCTAATTAGTATACCTAGAACTTAGCCATGGGAAACGGTGTGAAGCTAAGATGCGACATTTTGAAGCAATCTTGACATGGGACCAAATTCAGTCAACATCTCTTATATCACAAACTTCTTATATTTTAGAAGATGTGTGTATTAGGTACTCTCTCTATACTTTTATATAAAAAATTTAAATAAAAAATATAATTCGAACCTTTCAATTTATTAATTGATAGTGAAATGTATTATAAAAATTATCGGTACTTTCACAGTTCAGCTACTAACAAAGTGAAGAGTTAAGTTATTAGTACCTAATATTCAAAGGCTCATTTCTCTCCACATAACTAATTATATTATAAGCTATCTGAAATCACAATAGTACAAATAATTTATCTATATTGATCACCAATTATTTAACTTTGACAATTACTGTACGTAGTTCACAAATAAATAATAACTACTTAACCAAAATAGGTAATGTTTTCATTTGTAATGGTGCTAAAGTCTGTAGCACTACTTGATGTAACTGGCTTGTACATTGAACAGGAAGAGGGTAGCCTCAAACTGTGCGGCTGTGGAGGTGGTGGTGGTGCCGTAGGTGGAGTTTCAAGGGAGACCGGTCCGGTGGAACATAAAGTTGTTTGAGGAGATGGAAGTGCATTATTAGTATCTTTCCCAGACTTGTACTTCAAAATCCCAGCCTTCACAGTATTTAGCTCTTCTTGCAAGAACTGTACCTGTTGTTGCAAAGTAGATATAGCTCCCATACATCCGTAGATTGGATCCCTTATCCTTACATTTGCTTCATAAACAAGACTATTTGCTGCATCTGCTCTTTGGCTTTCAGGCACATCCTATATTATTTACATGAGAGTACATGTAAAAATGATTTTGCTGACTTATGGAGATGTAAAAATGATTTTGTTCATTATCAAAATCAGTTTTACACTTACGGAGGTGTAAAAATGATTTTGTTAGTGCTTAATTGATCAAACTAGCCACATGTGATCAACAAGTTTTACAAAAGTTAAGTATATAAACGTTTTTCTGAAGTATTTGTTTGAGTGTGAAGTTTGTGAAAAGAAAATAACAAGATAATGAGAAAACTGGATGATGATCAAAACTGTCATCCTCCACTTCTAGTGATGTATTCCTTCTAGCTACAAAAGATAAGCTGTAACATAACATCATACTATTGTGATTAGAATTGCAGAAATACATGACACTCAGTTGTGAAGATACCAGGCATAAAGGTGGCACTTAGATTTTGTTCTCCTTAACTACAATCTTTAGAACTGAATTGATGAATAGACTGAAGTGAATTTAATGGAATTGAACTGAACTAAATTCTAGTATAAATTATAACTAAACAGAGCTGAACTGAATGAAACTGAAGTAGTTGAAGAGAACATAGCCTCACTCCTTCTCGAGTTTTTACTATTTAAACTTTTATTTTTATTTTCAAAGCACAACAAAACATTCCTAAAAATATCCGACTTTAATTTTAGTTTTTTGCCATAAGAAAATCAAAAATTTTAATCCATATTTATGCAGATTCTTATTTTTAATATAGTTTATGTTTGGAAAAATGAGGAAATTGGGATGATCAATTAATATAAGAATTAGGGTATAGCTAGCTAGTAGTTACCATGAGCATCTTGGAGACATTACTAGCACCAAAAATTTTGTGAACAGAAGCAAACTTCTGAGGTTCATGAGGCGAAAAGTATGGCGAAAAAGGGCACTCCTGAGCACATCGTCGCCTCAAGAGCTTACATGCCGCACAGGGGGTGACGGTGTTTAGGGTTCCCGGAGGCCCCAACATATGCCTCCTTCCTTCAACAGCCATCTGATGATGTTGATGGAATGCATCTACAGATTCTCTTTTGATCTTCTTCCCTACTTCCTCAAATCTCTCCCTATTTAGTATTGAATAATCACAGTAATGTCACACAAACAATAAAATAAAGTACACTCATTTATAAATTTCAAAAAAGTTTTCCAAGTTATGAAATGAAGCTTAAAGGTCACACTTATGTTTTCAAACTAATACCAACATGCATAGAAAGTTGGTGTCTGTATGTGAGAGTATAAATGGAGTGATGTATATATCATACCTTTCTCTGGACATTCAAGCATACTATCTGTATATTCAACTGAGAGATAGAGAGAAAGCTGGAGGTGGAATGTGGATAAGCTGAGGAGTATAAGAGATATAGACTATAGGTACAAAGAGCTTATATTACAGAGCTTAAAAGCAAAGGTTTGATTTGCTGGAGAATATTCTCAAAAGAAAATGATTGCTAAACTTGAAACTGAATAAGTAGATGGAAGGTTTTAAGTCTCTTCTTGAATGTTGATATGTGAATAAATATATCTAAATGGATTAGACATCGATATCTAGTAGTTTTCCTCCAACGAGTTGGAGTATAAGTTATTCCACATTAAAAAAAGCCCTCCAAGTTTAATCCGTACTAAATCACAAAGCCTTGAGACAGATATTTATTAATAAGAGACCATAAATACGAACAAATATCCTCAAGTGTATTTATAATGTCTTAAACAATATCACTAAATTACACATCCTTATAACACTTCTGGTGTTCTTGGCCTTGCTTATAAATAAAATTAACTTTTTAAAAGAACATCAATATCACTAATTATTTCACATAAACATTTTAAATCTGTTTTAACTTTTTAAAATATTAATTAACATGAAATAAAGCATTACAAGTGTATACACTTGTTGAACAAGACGAATTTATCAATCGATTTTAGGTGCAAATCACCACCAATCTCTATTCAGAGAATATAATCACCCATTTTGGGGAATCGAATCCGTGACCTCATTGTTACGGGGTGTCTCAGCTTGCCACTCGGCTACAAACGTTTTGACAAATCTGTTTTATATATACTAGTAAAATTGTTTACGTAAACTTCACATGCCAAATAAATAAGTATCTCATATCAAAATTAAATGTACTTAAATTTAGTTAATCATGAATTCAATTAAAAAAAAAAGTTGTATTGAGTTATTAATAAAAATATAAATTTTGATGATTTTATAGCTAGAGGAGTAGTGGAAGATAATGTGCAACTGCATTCTTTTGTTTACTTCTTTTAAACTTTATTTTTATACTAGTACTAATCCGTGACGTTGCCACGAAATAGTTTTCTTTTCATCTAATATATAATTTGTAAGTGTTCTATAAAATAGTCAAATAAATAAAGTCTCCAAATAATAACTGTCAAAAGCAATATACAAATTATCTAAGTAAATGTAAGAACCTTGAATTTCAAAAAGTTCGTATTAGTAAATAACCCGATATTATTATTATTATTATTTTTATTATTATTGCGAACTGACAACTGACCCCTGAGTCGACGCATGCGAGTATCGTGACTGTGAACAGCGGATCAAATTCAAAAATTAATGGCCGGTCGTATCCGCCAGTTAATTACGAGTAGCGTTAAATTACTATTTGATATTATATTAATAAAATAATAATAAAAATATAAATCTAAAAAATAATAATTAAAAAAATCCATAAAATTATTTTTGATTCTAGTTTAGTTCGCGTCCAATATCGTCCCGGATATCGAATTCGTATTTTTCAGAATTTATTTACGAGCCGTTTGGAGTCCAGAATAAACCAGGTTTATATATTAGCAAAATACCAATTGTACCCTTGACTTGCCTTCTTCTTACCCATTCTTTCCTCTTTCACGTTCAGTTCATTCGACCGTCTCCATTGCTCCGCCATTTTCCCTTCGCGATTTCTTCCTCCATTTTCTTCTCGTAGACGCCACCGACCAGCCGCCACCGGAAAAGTCCAATTTTCCCCTCTTCGCAACGACTCGTGACCGAGAAGTGTTGACATGTTGCAGCTCGTGACACGTGCCGACGGACGGAGAGGCGGCCAAGAGTGTCACAGATGCGTGGTCGGCCGAGCTCCGCCTATAAATAGGCCTCCCTCGCCTCTCATTTCGTCACACCAAATCGTCCGGAAAGAAAACAAAGCCGTAGCTTCCCCTGATTTCTCGCCCCTCTCTCTCGGCCATTCTCACCTTCACTCTCGTCTTCACCGCGCCTTCATCTACCGGACTAGTTATCGTTGCTCTCGATCGACTTCTCCGGTTAGTACCCTTCTCTTTCGATTTTACTCGAATTTGGGATGGGAAATTAATTATTAAGCTTTGTTTCTTTTGCAATTATGTTAACTGCGTGTTATCGTTACTGCCTTACCGGCATGACGAACATTGTGTGTACTGCTTGGTGTGTCTGGTGTATACTGCTCGTATTAGTCCTTGTCACCTGTGTGTTGTAATTGTATACTGCATGTTTGAATGTCGATCGGTGGTCGACTGCTATGCGTGAAGTTGAACTGCTTGTGTGTCTGGGAACTGCCATGTGTTGGTTAAACTGTAGCAGTATGAGTTTAGCACTGTTCGTGTCAGGTTTAGCTGATTCTGCCTTGAATTCGAGTTGGAACCAATTTGTCATTGATGGTTCTATCTTGTTTAATGTATTTAACTTTGATCAGGCTAGTTTAACAGGTTAGTAGTAGCGATTGAAATTGAGTTGGTCAATTGGATTCAAATGGTTTACTATTCATTGGTTGTGTTCCTTGTTGGCTGTAAAGTTCATTTGAGTTTACTGTTTGTGAGTTTGCTACATATTGGTACCAGTAATTTCCCGTTTTCTGTTGCGTTAGTGATAAATGTCTGAGTGTCGGCATGCTGCCCGAACTTGCAATGTGTGATGTAAATATAACTCGGTAGCTAGCAGCTTCTCTGTACATACTTTAGATGATAAGCTGAGAATGGGGATAGATGTGATCATTCTTCTAGCACTCGACTAATGTGTCCCACTTTAGTCCATACATGTTGTACCAATCTTATTGACATGATTGTCAATTGGAGACCATAGTGACTGCTATTGTGAAGTAACTTGAGCTATCGTAGCAACTATAATGACATAGTTGTTCATCAAACGAAGGGTAAAATCTAAGTTTCAAATAAAGCAACTACAGGAGTGCTGGAAGAAACTGTAAAATTTGTCTTGCACATAACTTCTACTTATTTTAAGGAACCAAATTTTAGGAAAGGTTGGTCAATTGTTAAAGACTTAGTTGAGTGGTGGTTAATTACTACTTGAAAGTAGTTATGAAGTCCAGTCCAGGCCAATTCTAACAGCTTCTCTCTATGTAGCTTAAATTCAGATAATCTGTGTGCCTTGTTGTTGGTGTCAATTGTCGATTTAGGTTGTACTTTGTTCTTTTCTATTTTCGCCCTTGTTGCGATCGATCTATCTGCTAGCTGTTGTTCACAAGTTTCATTATACTCTGTCTCTGCCTAGGTTGTCGATTCCTGCCTATGCATCCTTGTTTGTTGGTCTGTCTGTGTAGTTATGTTGGCTTGCCTAGTGTGTTTGTTAGCATCACGTGACCATATGAAATTATATGCTTAAGTGTCGTCTTTATTTAATTGTTGCTACCTGCTATGATTGATGCTTGGGGGATTTTACGGGAGTCTTATAATTATTCTTGCGTAAAAGTAAATAGTATTGTCTGTTTATCAGGATTACGAAGTTGCGTAGCTTACAAGATCAACCAAGGTGAGCGATTTCAGGCTTTCGGCATCCGGCCCTGGGAAAGTTGTTACCTTTCAAGCCTCTTAATTCCAATACATGTTCCTGCTTATTTGCCTGCTTGCCTAACTCTGACTTCGACTACGCGACGACGTCCCGACTAACCCCGACACGAATACTAATTACGATTACTGACTATATGATTGTTATTGCATCTATTGATCTGTATTCTGATTATAACTTGATTCTGACCTGATGCTATTCTATTTCAGTAACCTCTTGCTATTCCATCCTGATTATGTCTTACTGTTAAACATGATTTGCATTGCATGAAAAAATGATTTCAAAAGCAACCACACATTTTTGGAAAAACTTGGGAAACCGGCCTGGTTGACTTGATTGACAACATTTATAAAGCGGTCTGCAGCGCTATCTTTTCGGGCTCCTATTACTTGTTAAGGACTATTCAAACGGTCTTATATATTCGGGTTGTGATGGAGTTGTGTCCATCAATGCAATTCCGGCGAGGTCACGCCTCCACTACTTGTTCGAACTATTCAAACGGTCCTATATATTCGGGTTGCGATGGAGTCGTGTCCATCAATGCAATTCCGGCGAGGTCACACCTCCACTACTTGCTTGACCGAGACTTGATCCATTCGGTCCAGCCCAAGACAGTTACTGTTTCAGTACTATAAATCTAGCACATTTTATGTGCTATGATCCTACTTGCTTGTTTACGGTTTTCCCATTTTTTAAATTGCCTGATCAGCTTGTTGTGGTGGTTTGCTATCTCGTTGCATTCATGCATTTTGATACCTGCTTGATTTTTCTCACTAAGTCTATTGGACTACGCTCTTCCTGTTCAAACTTTGATTTTCCAGGTTTAGAGCACGAAGTGAGATCGGGGTAGACAGACTGACTGACATTATTAGGCGTATGAAATAACTATTGACTTGTAAATTATATTTGGGGTCTGTAATAATTATACGCTTTGATATCTATGTATTTGGGAGTTCGGCATAATCCTTGACGTCCGAACCCGGACGGTCCTTACAGTAAAACTAATCCTGGCAAAAGTAATATAGTAATCTATACAAAGTAGATTATTTTTGAATGAAAAACAACGGAAGTACACTTATGTTTACAGGTTGCATAAAGCCTCATTATAGACCACGTTGGTTGTGGCGTATGTTGGATTTCCTTCTTCATCTTGGATCAAGACCTTCAAACCTTTTGTACTTGTAACACTTGAGAATGCAACATAAAGCTGGCCATGGCTGAAAATCAGACTTGGAAGGTAGAGGCCTACATGTATTAGGGATTGGTCTTGACTCTTGTTAATAGTCATTGCATAGAAAACAGATATAGGGAACTGCCTTTTTGGAACCTGATGGGAAATTTAGTGACATCTGGTGGTGTCAAAACCATCCGAGCTATCAGAAGAAAAAAAATGGCATTCTTTCCTGTTATCATTGTGGCATGAATGACATGTTTTCATTTATAAGTCACGATCATTCTTGTCCTATTACATAGTGCGGTCATTTGGTTCATATACCTAAATAACATTATAGGGCGACCGGCTTTTAGTCGGATCAAATGGATTGGGATTCCATACGCCCTAATGGTATTAAGGAATTATGTGGAATATACATCATTACAATTCACTATATCATCCTCGTCCGGACATATACAGCCGGAACTCAACAAATTATGTGCATCACCTATCAATAACAACATGATGACATACTCATTAATCTCATGACCAACCTCATTAGTGAGGGAAAATATAGAATGGTCCTGGAAGTAACGCCCATCCCCAATATGTTCAATTGATGAAGGATATGTGTTACTTACGTACCATGCAACAATTGGATTATCTACATCGCGGATAAGTATATCCTTAGGCAATTAAAATTCAACTTTTCCATCATTTTGATATCCAATCTTATCTCTCTGACCTGTAGAAGTCAATCCGTGAATTCTGTAACTTGTTTATCCTCACTTGGGCACCCACCAGACTGTCATGTATTAAAAGGTAAATATTAGATTATTAAATGAGCGTATTTAAATATTCAGTTCTTACAAAATTGAAGTATAGATAAAGAACTTTATTTGAAATAATGATGACATCTAACTTGTAATCGCATATTCTTTGTTAGTTGCAAAATCTGGTAATGACTTCATATGGCACATGATGAATACATAGATGCTTCAACAATGTCTGTCTGCCTCCTTTGGGATCAGTGCAATATACATGCAATCAAATTGGACGTTAAGAATGTAAGTTCATAATAAAATAAGTATAAGGAACCATATAAATTAAAGTTAGGTACTTGCAATTGCACGTTCTTTGCCAATCGAAGCACCTCACATGCATTTCATATCCTAGATTAGCTAGCAGATAGTGACGTTCACGATATCATACCTACTTCCACATGGAATAACGGGCAAAATAGACCCTATGGGATCAATAATTCAAAAAACGACAGATGTATTATTTGTACTCTATGATACAACAAAAAATTATATATTGTCACACCAAATGTATAGTTTTAGATGTGAAAACTGTATCATTTTCACTCTATTCTCCATGTCCTTATTTTTTATTTCAAGTATTATATCTCCTTTTCTTCACCGACCTCCCTTTCTTGTTGAGTCTTTTCTCTTTTTATTGATCACCTTTCCTTGTCGTAGCCTATCATTCCCACCGTTATACCCGTTCACCCGTGCTCTTCCTCTGGCCTAATGTTAGTTAATTCTTGCCACATTTACAAGTATCTTGTAATATCCGATACCTACACCCTTAGCCATTTGATAATCAATACAATCACCACAACTAAGAGCCCTCATTAATTTATATATACATACAAACACGCACGCACATACTCACGAACCTAGCACTTGAAGAACGCATTTTGGTGTTGCCTAACTCATAAAGTAGTGGACAATTTAAGAATGAATTAAAACATCGAATGTACCCGTATATCCATTACCTTCCAACATATTCCTTGTCTGGACTTCCTCTAATTGCTCCTTCGTTTCCATCACCAAGCAGTTAGCCGTCCATTTATTCTTTGTATTTTATTCATTTATTTTGGTTAAGTCGATATTACAATTAATCGTCCTCGACGCTATAAAATTAATATATTTTATCAATGGGGCCAGTGTTAATAAAAAATATGTCTCCTTAATAATTGAAAGTAATTTGGAATTTTATATAGCTTGAATTGTATATTTCCTATCTACTTATGATTATCTATGTTTAGGATGTTAATTGAAAATATTTCACATTAAAATTTGAAATTATTACATGTTTAGTACGTATTTTCTGGTGTACTACATATTTTGATGGATATAATCTACCTTGGAGTTGATACTTAGGATAATATGGTAATGACTCCATATGACACCTGATGAATACATAGATGCTTCAACAATGTCTTGTCTGCCTCCTTTGGGATCAGTGCAATATACTTGCATTCAAATTGGACGTTAAAAATGTAAGTTCATAATAAAATAAGTATAAGGAACCATATAAATTCAAGTTAGGTACTTGCAATCGCACGTTCTTTGCTAGTCGAAGCACCTCACATGCATCTCATATCCTAGATTAGCTAGCAGATAGTGACGTTCACGATATCATAACTACTTCCACATGGATTAACGGGCAAAATAGACCCTTTTGGAATCAATAATTTAAAAAATGACATGTGTAGTATTTGTACACTATGATACAACAAAAAATTGTATATTGTCACACCAAATGTATAGTTTTAGGTGTGAAAACTGTATCATTTTCACTCTACTCTCAATCTCCTTACTTTTCATTTCAACTATTATCTCTCCTTTTCTTCACCGACCTCCCTTTCTTGTTGAGTCTTTTCTCCTTTATTGATCACCTTCCTTCCCCGTAGCCTATCATTCCCACCGCATACCCGTGCTCTTCCTCTGGCCTAAGGTTAGTTAATTCTTGCCACATTTGCAAGTATCTTGTAATATCCGATACATACACCCTTAGCCCTTCAATAATCAATACAATCACCACAACTAAGAGTCCTCATCAATTTATATATACACACAAACACGTACGCACACACTCACGAACCTAGCACTTGAAGAACATTTTGGTGTTGCCTAACTCATAAAGTAGTGGACAACTTAAGAACGAATTGAAACATCAAATGTACCCGTATATCCATTACCTTCCAACATATTCCTTGTCTGGATTTCCTCTAATTGCTCCTTTGTTTCCATCACCAAGCAGTTAACCGTCAATTTATTCTTCGTATTTCCTTCCTTTCTTTGGTTAAGTCGATATTACTATTAATCGTCTTAATGGGGCCGGTGTTAATAAAAAATATGTCTCCTTAATAACTGAAAGTATTTGGAATTTTATATAGCTTGAATTGTATATTTTGTATCTACTTATGATTATCTATGTTTAGGATGTAAATTGAAAATATTTCACATTAAAATTTGAAATTATTACATGTTTAGTACGTATTTTCTGATGTACTACATATTTTGATGGATATAATCTACCTTGGAGTTGATACTTAGGATAATCTGTTTTATATTAATATATTTTATACTAATATGATGTTACTTGATATTGTATATTAGACTTGCATATTGAATAGATTAGTGAAAATACATTATTGTTAAATAAATTATCCTATTAAGGTGATTGTTAAATGTACTATATTGTTAGGATAATAAACTAAAAGCTAGTAATGGATTGACTTTCCCCATAAAAATATAATATCACGTACAGGCTGCACAAAATAAAGGGAAAATAATTTGCATGTAGTTTGGCTGGATGAAAAAATAGCATGAAATTTGCATGTTAAATTTTTTCCATAAAAAATGATAAAAATAGAATGGAAAAGAATTTGCATGAGTTTGGATGGATGAAAAAAAACCGGAGGGGAATAATTTGCATGCATTATTTATTTTCCAAAATAGGAACATTAAAAAATTAATTGTTTTGAAGAAGAATTTGCCACATAGGATTTTTGTCCATGTGACATGATTTTCTTTTGAGATAGCTCACCACTTTTAAATAATATATGAATGGAAAATTTAGAGTCAAAATTAATTCAATTGGTCAAAAATAAATTTAATTGGTATAACAAATACCTTGAGTTAAATGCATAACACCCTCTAAGTTATTAATAATGTGCGTGGAACAACCACCCCTTCCCCCCATCTCCTTTTACATAAATGCCAAATATACATGATGAATTTGTATTGTATCCAATTTGACTCGATAATTTCAAATTTTAAATATATTAAAATGACTTAAATTTAAACTATTAAAAATATAAATTACAGTCATAGATAATACTAATTAAAATTTTAACTAGATATGAATATCATGAACCAATTGATTATTAGTCTTATAAATGAAAAAGAAAAGTAAAAGTAAAATATAATTTGAAGTAAGAAAAATTTATTGTCGCAACTATAACACGAGCACAGCACACCGAGAAAAAAAGGTGGACTGATTCAGCACACATATTAATATATTTCAGGGGGTTTCGAGCAACTCCATTTTAGTTATTAAATCCAACTTCCCTGTCCACCTTAGTAAAGTGACAGAGCATCTCAAACTTGACATTTGTAGAAAATGGAGTTATCCGTAAATTAAACAAATCTGGAGGCCATATGAGATGTGAGTAATTTTTTCCTTAAGCATGTATTCGCGTTATTTGAATTGATCAACTCAGTACGCTCGTAGAGCCCAATACTAGCTTCTGGGCACAATTATAATGAGTAATTGGTACTGTTTAATTCTACATTAAGTTAGAGCAACTCAGGGGCGATTGCACGTGCTATCCCTGCTTTACACGATTTTTTTTTTTTTAGAGAACAAATCGAATTCGCCCAACATACGAACAATAAATTATAAATACGGACAGACGGCTCCTTTTTTCTTCCTTGGGACTGTGAGAAACAAATCAACAATCGGTATGAACTCGAAATTTATTGGACCCTAATTTTGCGAAATATGATGAATCTGACTTTTGAGCTTCATGTATGTTGATTTGAATCATCATCCGTCCATCCTTAATTTATGTTTTGATTGAACATGATCTTGTGTTTTAGGAGTATTTGGTGTGAAGATGATAGTAAATTAGGGATTATGATTAAGGGCCAAGGGTTAAGGATTGAAATCATAGAAAAGGTTAAAAACAAGAGAATATAGAATTTGAAATTAGGATTTTGGCAAGTAGAAGAACAAGAATCGACATTCTGCTCACAAGAAAAGGTAGAAGAAGATGAACGTTTGAAAGTAGAAAGTAGAAAAGAGATACACAGTAGGAGTTGTACTAGTCAATACACTCGTACACAATTATACAATGCACAAGATGTATTATTGTAGTATTATTAATTTATTAATAACCATTTGGATATAAATTTCAATTGATTAATGAACTATAGCAATTTTTTATTTTTAAAATTTGGGTAAAATATTTTTAGCGAATTTTATATTCTATATGATTCTCTTTTTTAAAAATTGTGCTACCCCTGACTTTATTTTCTGCGTTCGTTCCTGGAACAACTATCCTAAATTTTTATCTAAAGAGATTTATATTATTTTTATTGAAACGACTAAAGTGACATGAACCCCCGATTTATTAGTTGGAGGGGAACCAGCTTACCACCTGAGTTGCACTTCGTTGTCAAGAGATTTATATTATTAATAAATTATTATTGATGATTAACTAAAATACATATGTTCTCAACATTGGAATTTTTCATACTACAACATGCAATACTTATTTCATTTAACAATACACATGTTTTGATTGATTAATATCATATATAATTTTATTGGTAACATATATCATCATTAGATGGAGATGGTTTCTCATGACACTTTGTGATTAAGTTATTTTATTTTTTATTTTTTTTGTGTTAATTGTTTGTTGTAGTCGAGTCGAGTCTCTTTCTTGTAAGGAGCAATATAATCGATTCCTATAAGCCAAAGTTTTAAAAAGGGTAAGATTTTTCTTTTTTTGCAGTTTTTGGGTTTTAGCCATCTGACTAGACGAGTTTTTTAAAAAATACTCGAGACACACATTTTTCATTATGCTTTTAATATATTTCAATATGATTTTAAGTTGTTAACATTGAAAGTTTCGATTGCAGTTTTAATGTGTTTTGTTAATTTTTAAAAAAATGATATGATGATTTTAATGCGTCAATAATGTATGTTTCAATTACAGTTTTAACCTGTTTTGTTAACACTTAAACAAATTGTATGATAGTTTTAAGGACGTACATGATATGTTTATGGTGATTTGTTATAGTTTTTAGTGACAGGATACCATTATACAACCGTTAAACAGATCTAAAAGTTGCAGGAAAGCCATTAAAACAACAATAACAAGCTTAATAAGCTACTTCAGTCATCCAAATATTTTAAAATATCTATTCTCGTTAAAAATTACAATAAATGTCAATTCAGTGTTTTTCATGCAAAAACAATTGAGTTGTTAAAATATGTATTTTTCTGATCAAACATGGTGAACTTCAACTTTTATCTTTTGTTGCATGTGTTTGTTAATTCAATTCTGCAGTGTCAATTTTGAGAGATCTATCATCGAATTTGATGTCATCATCAAACGTGCTAAAACACTCAATAACTGGGTTAAAATCATAACAACTCTCATTACTATCACATTGGTGCTTAAAAATAAAGAGAAAATGTGCAACACATGCTAAAAACGATAACATTGATGTGTAAAACTATAACATTGAATTATAAAGCCATAACAAAGTACGAACATGCAACACAAGTTATAAACAATAACATTAATAGATAAAATTATAACCACACTTCTTAAAACTATAACAAACCATTTGAAAAAAATCAAATCATAAATATTGCGATGAAGTTAAAACACTAGCATTGATGCTTAAAATTACAACAATATATCTTATAACTATAACATATGAGCTAAAACTAATAACATGCAGCTACTAAACATAAATTAATATAGTAACATTTATTAATGATTACAACCGTAATAATCTATCTTAAAACTATAAAAACACCTTTTAAAATTCTAACAAAGCACAAAACATGCAACACAAGTTAATAATAATAATAATAATAATAATAATAATAATAATAATAATAATATAATAATGATGATGATTAAACCACAATAGTGTATCTTAAAATGAATATTTTTTTACCCAATGATCACCTATGGGCCTCTTTTACTCTTGAACATCCTTAAAAAATTCATTTACTAATTAATAAGTCACCTTCTTTACTAATTAATCACCTTAATAACTTATTAGATTACATCATTTAGTTAATAATGAATTCATATTAAATTAAAAAATTAAAAATTAAAAACAACACATAATTGTCAAATAAAAAATAAATAAAAGAATAATTTACTAAATCAAGTCTATTAATTCAATAAATCAACAAAATTGGTCATGGGCATAATATGTCACTGGTAAAGTTTGTCTTGAGTATTTATAATTTGCCACCGGCGAAGTTTGCCACGGGCAAACTATGTCGGTGAAATCAACAAATCAACAAAGTTTGCCCGAGCATTATTTGCCTTCGACATAGTATGCCACCGGCACAGTGCGACACTAGCAAAGTTTGCCAACGACATGTGCCATAGGCAAAGTTTGTCTTGGGCATTTATAATTTGTCGGGCGAATTAGATCTACACCCCCTGTTAGATTTAAAAGTTGCAGATGGCTACCATCCAGATCAACAATTACATATAAGTCCTAGTCGA
>JAYMSP010001118.1:0-35965 GCA_036897095.1 Plantago elongata
AAGTCCGCCGAGTTTCAATGGCCCTGCCACAAAGATGTGGAACGTGCTTTCGGAGTTATGCAAGCACGGTTTGCAATCATACACAATCCGACACTAGCGCACAATAAAGACGTACTCGCTAAGATTATGAATTGTTGCATAATACTCCACAACGTGATAGTTGAAGATGAGCGCCACAAATACCTAAACTATGACGAAGAAATTGAAGAGTTCGAAAATGATACCCGTGAGCATGCGTCGGAGGTCATTGCTGGAGTTCATATCCGTCGGGTACCGTCTACAATATATACTATCCCGGAGTACATGGCCAATTTGCGCTGTTTGCATGGTGGAATCACTCACAACCATCTAACAAACGACTTAATGGAACATATTTGGAGGCTACATTGAAGATGAGTCTTCTCCAGTCGGGATTGTGTGTTTAATTATTTTCGATGTTGTGTGTAGTCTCTTTGTTTCATTTTATCTTCGTAAGATTTTCATTTTCCGCAATATGTTGTAATATATGCCTCGTTTGTTCTATGCCATTAAATTTTAAAACGTCTTCAATAAAATGCAATTTCATTAATTTGAACTTCTAAACAATTGTATGATATGGAATTAAAAAAAATGACGTGGCAACGACGACGCGCCACCACTGGAGCAAAAACGACAATGACCACGACGACGCGCCGTCAGACCGTCACCATTGTGGATGGTCTAATTAGGTAACTAGCTTATACTAGTCTAATTAGGTGAGTTAGATAAATTTTATATTATTTAAAAAGCTCGAACTATTTTATGTAAAATTAATCAAATTATATTAATTCGTCTATCACTTTCTCTAACTTATGGACTCGTTTCAACCTCATTAGGGAGGCTCAACAAGTTAATTTAACAATGTAATAAGTCTCTTATTGTCCTGTTAAAGTGTCATTAAATTTTTAAAAGTGTCGTTTCACTTTTACAATTTATTTAACATTTCTTCTCTATTTACACAATAAAAATAAGTGTTTAATTGTCATGTTAAAGTGTATTTCACTCGTTAAAAGTGTCATTCACTATTGTACTTTGTTTAGCACTTATTTTCTATTCTCCAGTAACCAGCTACTAAAAGACGTTATTCTAAATTTTTCCCGCTCACAATCCACACCACACGCAGCATTCCTTCAGAGTTTTTACAGATGCAATCCAAAATATATTTTCTAAAGGAATTGAAAACACTTTAGAACATGGTGAATGAGATTAGTCTAGGTGAACGTTGTGGTTGTTGATTGGGTTCAGGTAAAGAAACCAAGCTAGAATTGTTTAGATGATATCAATGCCTTCTGGGTAGTCTTGTACTTTTAATTTTTGGGTGGGTATTGTACCCATTTAACAAGACTCAATGCATTACATGCCTATGTATTTCAATTTTTGCATATAAATATTGTATTCCGTCGTTCTTTTAAAAATATTATATATTTATGATTATATTTATCTCGCATAACTCCTTAAACTATTAAATGATTGGGAGACTTCACACCTTATAAGAAATAGTAAAATGTCTACATTTACATACAAATTACTCATTTTAAGTTAGTCTAAGCCAACTTACCCTACAAATAAAGTGAATAGACTCCTTCACTTATGGGTTGATAATATTCAAAATTCTGCTACTTTCTAAATTATAATTTGTGTACACAAATATGTAGATTTTTTTTGCATTTACCCATCCAAAACACTAATGTATCATGAAATGCAATATGCGAGTTCGCACGTAATCTAAATTCGATTAATTTTATAAAATTTATAAGCACCGCGCGAAGAGCAGCGTACCATTTCTAGTAATTAATATGGGTGGAGATGTTGACGGCTAGATTTGATCCCTGAACTTTCTAGGTTCTTAACCATGAAATAGTTCCATCTCATCTACAATCTCAATCTTGTAGAGAGTTATAGTTTAGTCATATATATTAATCATCCAACACTCCCCCACACTTGTGGCCGATTTCAACATCTTTGGAATGGTCATTCGAGTGAAAATTTAATACGGGGCAGAGATTGTCTCCGTAGAGATTCGAACCCAAGTTGGAATTGAATTAGAGGCTCTGATGCCATGATATAATTGCATCTCATATAAAAGCTCGAAATTATGAGTAGGTGTGGAACTAATCCACTTATATTGCACAAAATGAAGGCTTCTTTTTTAAACGGCTAATTTTATTTTATTTTTTGGTGCTGAAAAGGATATATTAAGGCTTAATTGTCATAGTCGGTCCCTAAAATGGGAATTACATAAATTGGGTAATTATGCCATAGCCTCGTCCCAAAATTCCTATCACATCCTAATTTTGCTAGACGATCGGCACAGAGATTCACCAATCTATCTATCTTTAACATTTCCACATTCCATGGATTCTGGAGAAGTTGCTTGCATTGCTCCACTTTGTCCAACCATTCCGGGGTGGTGGCTCAGTTTCAGTAATCCAGTCAAAGACATTTTGGGAGTCTGTTTCAACCATAAGTTGTGATATTCTCCAAGCCCAAGCTAGAATCAGTCCTCGCAAAAGGCTACCCATTCTCGCATCATTTTCAGTAGGGTGAGACAAGGTTTCCGTGAATCCCCAATTCCAACGCCCCTCACTGTCTCGCAGCACACCATCGATAGCGCCAATTTTCTGATCGGGTTTGCAGCTTCCATCCACATTAAGTTTCGACCAAGTGTGGTGAGGTTTCTCCCATGTAGCTCGACGAGAATTTTAATTCTTAATCGTTCATCCTTAGTGCGTTCTTCATCGACACAGACATCTTTCTTCCCTGAGTACACACGATTGGCATATGTATGAGGGAGGCTAATATTTTCATTAATAAAGAGTCAAGAGCACAAGTAATGATATCAACGAACAATTACAAATAAAAAAGAAAAACATCGTCCAAATTATGGAACAAGTTTTAGACCACGACTATAGAGTCAACCAACAATTACAAACGAAATATTACACACCAAAATAAACTAGAAGCACTAAACCAATAGATGTTCAACAATTTCATCGAAACAACTTATTTTGTACATCACTTCTGTCTTCACCGCCAGACTGAATGTCACCCACATAAATAGTTATATATTAGAAAAAATTCACTGTCAATTCATTAGATACACCGATATTCAAGATCACAAAATGAAGATTGAAGGGTAAATAATTTATTACTCCAGTTAATTACGTATAGCTACGTATAAATCGAACTTAGGTGGACCATTAAGATGGAATCTATGGAATAAAATACGTAGGTTAATTAATTGATATAGGTGACCACAGATAAATGCATGGTCCATTAATGGTTGAAAGTGATCTGAATCAGATCTGACCATCGCCAATGCCTCTTACATTTGGTCAGGAGATGTACTACTATACCTTGTCTACATTGACTCATTCAATTCATCTATAGTCATCTCGACCATGGTCCAGATCCAGACAAGAAAAAAAAAATCAACTCCTCAAAAGTAAATTGAACTTGAAAAAGGAATGTAGAAATGCACATCAAGTGAAATAAACCGGTAAAAATGAAGGTAGATAATCGAATTGCTAAAATGATCATACTGTATCTGATAAATTATTGGATATAAATTATTCACATTTATGTATCGGATGCATTAGATAACGGATGTAATTTTTCCCATCCTACCTATGCAATTGATCAAGAATAATAAAAACCGACCACCTAAAACCATCACAATTGTTAATGCATTGGAAATGATACACTTATAATCACGGTACCTATAAATGTAAATTAATTGAATTCATATTACATATCAACTCACATATTATTTGTTTCATAAGATATTTGTGTTTTGAATGAATAAATACAAAATAAATCTACACATTTATGTCCACAAAATAAATTTAAAACGTAGCGGAATTTTGAATATTAATACCATCTCATAAGTGAAAGAGTCTATCCAATTTTTTGTTGGGTAAGTTGGCTTAGACCAACTCAAAATGAGTAATTTGTATGTATATGAATATCTTTTACTATTTCTTCGGTGTGAGGTGCCTCCATTATTTAGTAGTTTAAGAGTTATGTGACTCAGTTATAATTGCAAATATATAATATTTTAAAAAGGACAATGGAATGCAAATGTTTAGGTGCAAAAATAAAATACATAGGCATGAATGTTTCGAGTCTTGTTAATGGATACAATACACACCAACAATCCAAAACTACCGAAAAGATAGTCATTGCCATCATCATCTAAGCAGTTCTAGTTTGGTTTCTTTGTATGAACATAATCAACAGCCATAATGTTCACTTAAACTGATCCAATCATCCTGTTTTAAATTGTTTTCAATTCCTTTAGATAAATATACTTTAGATAAATATAGTGTCTTATTATATTAATTTATATATTGTGTCAAAAATAGTACCATGCAATGCATATGTATTCTTATTTTTATTTTTATTTTTAAAACGATTAAAAATTTTATTTAAATAAAATCAAAATATAAAAAATGGTTTCAACAAATACTTACAAAAAATAACGAAACCGCTCCACCACATTATCCACACCATGGTGCATATTTTAGACCACAACAATGAAGTCCCCATCACAACAATGTTACAATGTAGATAATTCATAATTTATCATTAGAATTAGCAATTTAGCATCATACATGTCATTAGTCTTGAGCGAACCTACTTGATCATTAACTCTACCGATTTGTCCAAAGGAAATGGTCATAAGCTTTTAGCTAAACTGGTCTCCATAATATTGACAATTTGATACTATTAGAAAGACAAACACAGTTAAATTGAAGTTTCACAAATAAAAGTTTTGAACAGTATAAGTGGGATTATTAACCAGCAATTATTCTCCCAGAATCTGTAGAAACTATATATAGACTTGATGAACAATTTCATATGTGATCCATCATTTTACGATATAGTAACTTTTTTAAAAGTTTTGAACCAGTGGTGCGGCTTGAGTTTGCTAATCAGTTAAAAATGATGATACTCCTTCCTATTTGTATGCTCTGAAATGAATCAGTAACAGTGACATCGAATAGAATAGACTCGATAGAGTTCAACATGTACAGTTTAGTTCAGATGGTTGTTCTCCTGGTCCTATTCACCAATAAATTTTCAGTTAAATTTTCGGCTCAATTAATTTTTTTTATAAAAAGATTATAACGTGAACGCACAACTTTTTAACAAGCTAACTGATTTGACAAGCTAATCAAGTTAAACTTTGTTTAGCAAAATTAGTTGAAAAAAGTAGTTGGTAGCTAAAAAGTTAGCTGATAGCTGAATAATTAACTGGTAACTGATTGGGTAGCTTTTTTTCCAACAAGCTAAGGCTCTGTTTACCACTACATTTTCAACTCTATGCGTTTTTTTGATAAAAAATTTGTTACGAAAAGCACAACTTTTCAAACAAGTTAGCTGGTTTGACAAGCTAACTAAATTAGGTTGTTAAAAAAAAATTACCTAATCAGTTACCAACTAATTATTTAGCTACCAGCTGCCTTTTCAGCTACTAACTACTTTTTCGGCTAGTTTTGTTAAACATGACCTAACTTGATTAACTTCTCGAACCAGCCACCTTTTCAGCTAGCTTGTTTAAAAAGCTGTGCGTTTACGTAACAAGTTTTTTATTAAAAATAAAATTCATAGAGTTGAAAAAGTAATTTTAAATAGAACCTTAGTTTGTTGGAAAAAAAGCTACTTGACAATCTACCAATTATCATTTCAGTTAATTTTGGTAAACAGATCCAGTATACTACAAACGGACGCCCTATAAGAAATTCAAAACTAAATGTAGTAAGAGTATATTTATTTTGCACAAAATCTTAGCTTAACTTTGTAACCAACAACCTATGGTTATGCAATAGTCTCCTTGTGACAAACTTCACATCGATGGCATGTTATGAATCATTATTTCAATTCAAATTGCGTCTTTTTGTAAGAAAAAACAAAATTCAATTCAAATTTTAATAAATCATTTACAGTTCTATGCCAAAATATTATTATGTACCAATCGGTTTATTGCACTACTTATGTTGTAAACTCTTTTTTATACAATAAATTTTTAAGAAAAAATATATCACTAGAAATTCTTTTTCTTTTGTAATGTAATTTAAAATCATATACAACATTTCTTTAGATATTGTACTAAAATAAATTATAACTAAAAACATTTTCACTTTACACAATTAAAGTTAGTTAGGTTAGATGACTTTAGATTTTCCTTTAATTTGCGATTGTCAAAGTCGAATATAAAGATTGCTCTCTCCATTAAATTCAGTTTAACTTTTATTTTGATTAGTTCGATTTTATATTATAGATAAATTCAATTTAATTTAAACGAAGATAAGTTTTAACATAACCGAGAGAACAATACGGGGCGGAATGCAGTTCTAGGTAATAGTTGGTAGGTCGGACGGACGTGTAATGGAATAGTTGCACGCAGGGATATGTTTGGGATGTACAATGATGAAAATAGGAATTTTGGAATGAATACAAGATACCCGTGACTCACCAATTCTATTAATTCTTCATCTTCAGCAACGTATCGTACGCATAATTATATGAATAGTGTGCATGTCTCATCTGTACGTTTGATAAGACGGACATAGGTATAAAACTATAGATATGTATGTCTGTGGGACTATATATGTAAGTAATTTTGTTATCCGACTTCTCTTATGTTTTCCTTTGTATCAAGCTTAGCCACCAGGGGCCAAGGATTTTCGAAAATTTTACGCATATATTTAACATTTTTAATATTTAACATGATATATTTTATAATAGACGAATTAATTTAGATAATTTATTTAAAGACAAACTAAATTATTAATAAAAGTAATAATATTATACTCCGACAAATGATCCATAGTCATATTAATTAATTATATGATTAATTTAGTTTTTATACTTTGTGTCCAACTTATTAACAAGACTAACCAAGGAGCACATAAGTGTTATATTTAGAAAAAATACATCTTTTATATAATTTAGTGTTATAGTTCATATATATTCATCTAATTGATTTTTAAAAAGATGTGCTTGTTTGGTATGCTATCAAAATCGCTACAACTTTATTAAAAATACTTACAAATATCTATTTTAATCTGATTTTCATGATTTTAATCGTTTACCAAACAATTTAGATATTATTATTTTAATAATTTAAAAATCGAGCACGGAGTTAACGAAAAATTCTGGCTTCACCCCTGTTAGCCACTCATGCAACCCGGAAATTAAGCTTGATCATTCATGTAACCGGAACATCCTTCCAAGGGCTTTAAAAATCCGGGTTCGTGGGGTTTGGTGTAGCGATCATTTACGGGTTGGACGAAACAACGAAGAAAAATATAGTCACTCAATGCCTCGTAGGATATGTTTACTTAAATACAACGACTTAATTATTCGTTGATTAAGTAACATATATTTGTTAGTGATTATTTAAGAGCTTCAATTGATATAATATGTGTCCAAAATGGACCTTGAATTAGTGGGGAATGGGGATTGAGCACCTCTGAATTCCGGAGAAGATTATCTTCAACCTTACTCAGAGTTGAAAAGTTAAGTAGTTTATCCCATTGTATGCATGCATGTAGAAGTTTTTTTTGTAGTTTATAAAGAATTATTTTATGTTTAAATGTGATGGTAAGTTTATGAAAAATTCTAAATGCAGGGTGTGGATGTAAAATCTGGTTAAATTTATAGAGATTAGTAAATTTTATTGAAAATAAGTTTGTACATTCAAAAAATATTTGAATTGTTGATTCTATTTTGTAAAACTACCCAAAGAAAACATGCACCAACTGATTGAAGATTATGATGACTTTAATTTTGACAAACATAATTATTGAAAATGACCCTCCAATATGATTATGAGTTGGGTAACCAACTCCTAAAGAGACAGTTGCAGAGTATATAACACATGCAGATGAGTTCAAATTTGAAACATCTGCATAATAAGCATACTCCACTATGATACACCCACCCATACCTAGCATTACATACATTCATCAACTGCAACCGCAGCATTTTTAGGGCCCGATTGATCAGGCATTTAAATGCTCCCGTTTAGCTCGATGAACAGTGATTTGACCTAAAATATACTTTAAATACCTTATTTCAATTCCATTCCAAATACAATTTCATCAAAATTCACATTCAAATGTCACGTCGATCGGCCCCTAGTTTACTATTAAAATGTCAAAGTAGAAAAACTGGCTAGTTTACTATTAAAATGTCAAAGTAGAAAAACTGGTTATGATCGGTGCTTTTACTTTGTGGGCTTGTGGGGTATTAAGAGCATGGTGTATGCTTTGGTGGGCCAAAACCCAAGTCCACTTCTCTTGTTAATTTCTAGAATATAGATCACAGATCAAGTGAAGTGATCAACCCCTTACATCTTTACACTGCTTTTTACAAAGTCTACTTCTTTTCTTGGTTTTTTTGAAATTCTCCGATATCCAGCTCTGATTTATCCGACGAAGCTACTACTACTAATCAGTGCAGCTTTCAAGGCGAATAAAGATTATCAATAATCGGATTATGCACATCTCGTTAGTATAAATGATATTATTGTTCGTTCTTAAGCCTATTACATAAAATACTTCATATCATGGGAAATTGCTAGTCATGTCAATTTTCCGACTATCACTCATGTTAAGTTCCGGCCCGTTGAACCAGTGTAGTTACTAACAATTTCTCCACACACCAATGCACGTATTGATAGATTGTTTGTACCAAAGTTTTAATAAAACAATACTTGTAATTTTGAAAATCTTATTGATAAATATAATTTTGATTTCTAGTTTAAACTTCAAAAACGTGATGCTTACTACTACTACTACTAGTATGCTATATAGTGTAGGAACTGTTCGAAATCATGAATACGTGAGAATTCGTACGGAAATTCACCTAATTCTTAACTTCAGCCTAGGCCTATAGCTAGTAGTAGTAACATCTTCTCTTATCCGATGACGTTATTTTACACTTTACACTACCATATATTTTTGAATTGTGATTTAACGTGCTTTAATTTTTTGACCTTTACGTCATTCTATAGTTGTGACTAGTGACTTCTCCACTTCACCGATTGATTTTGACCTCGTGTTTACTAAGTTTTCAAATACAAAATAAATCAACTTTCGAAAAAAAAGTTAAACTTTCATGTACACTCTTTTGATGTATGATTGACATAGCATTTAAATCGCTCCATTTGGCTCGATGAACAGTGATTTGGCCTAAAATACACTTTAAATACCCCAATTTCAATTCCATTCCAAACATAATTTCACCAAAATCCATCCAAATACCCATTCAAATTCTATATCAATCAACCCTCAAAATATGGCATGAAATTTCTACGGAATACTAAAAACAATCTGATGGCTTGGTCTAGCTAGTTCTTTCAAGGTCTGGTTTGTGTTGCCCGGTGATTTCCCTTGATTTGGCTTTATACTCTCGGGGACATTTGGTTCGGTGGTCATTGTGGGACATCATCCCGTACTATACTTTGTGTGTGGACGGGGTATTTCTTCCACTTTAGTTCTGATTTGGATCAAATGTGAAGGTTTTCCCTAACTTCTGGCTTGACTTTGGTTGAGACATACTAGACGAAAGGGGAGACCAGGATTACTAATGAACTTATGTCCTTGTCTCTTTTGATACTGTCGGTATATACTATACGAGATGGGTGATCAAGATTACTATGTAGTGTGTCAGATGAGATTTTGAGGGTATAAAGATGGCTCTTTGACTTGCCGTTTTGACGGTCATGATGGTGGGACGTTTTGGAGTCCGGGATGTTAATGATTCCCGTTGATATTGCTCCTTGTTATGGCCTTGTTTTGGTCTCGGGTTGAGAAGGCGTGGGTTTTTCTAGGTGTGAACAACGGTCCCGTTTAGACCTATCCTTGTTTTATTTTTGGTTTGGGCATAGTGGTTAATTGTACTTGTACGCAAGCATTGTGCGGGTGTTGATGTTTCTTGGGACTTGAATCCCGAGCATTTCTTATGCTCTTGTAAACTCTAAGTATTATTAATATAATTTTTTTACCGTTTTAAAAAATAAATAAATCTGATGGTTTCCCAACATTAGCTCGTAACACGAATTAACTGTAATTCGCTCCCAAAACTGTCACCAAGTATATCATGATCACACATTAAACGAAAGAGAAGGAGAAATCAACCACAAGAATAGAGATCTCGTGATGTAGCACACTTTCACGATGGTTGCACGTTTATTCAACTGTATCAATGTTCTTTAATCATCAACTGAGTAATACATGCATCTAGAGTTTTTGATTTAAATACCAGAGAGAGTTTAATCAGGGGCCAATAGTATGTTCTCTTATTCTACTGGTCGTTGACCTTTATTACCTAGAGTTACGATCGTAGACCAAACTAAATGAAATAATTGTAAAAAGAAAATAGTAACTTAATACATTTAGTAACTATAATGCTTGTTGGCCATCCGAACGCACTTTTCGGAGTTGCCTCTTGCGGCCTGCTCTCTTCTCCGGCCTCAATAGTTCGAGTCACATCACTCTCTCAGTTAAATATAATATACATATTTATATTTTAAAATACAACACTTACTAGTACATTTTTATATTATTAAAATATTTACTTTAAATAAATCAACATAATGTATTGGAAAAAAAGTTGCAGGTGAAGGAACAGGTATACAAAAGTGAATTCCTATAGTTTAGAGAGAAAACTCCATAATAAAGAAACTTATCATAATCTAAAATTTGCTCCATAAACGATACATGCGGGACTCGGGAGTAAAAAGTAATTGCATGTCACCTCTAGTCCTCCAACTTTTGTGGTGAAGCTCCTTTTTTTTCTGAATTATTAGAGTTTGGTTGACTAAGATGAGGACAATGATGATGTTTACATCTGAAATTTAGTAAAACACAATTGGACCAAAGTATAGATGCACATTGCTACATTAGTGAGGGCTAATCATTAGATAATCTGTATTAGTACATGGCAGACAATTTTAAAAAAAAATATGAGTATGATGTTCATACAAATAATATTAATATATGACATACCAATTTAACAATGAAATGTTGCTCAGTTGGTTCATCTTAATCAATAGGTTAAGAGTTCGAGTCACTTTAGCCGTTTAAAAAAAAATTTATATGATATTGATTTTAATAGAATTTCATCTCATTCATCTCGAATTGTAAAGATTTGTAGAATCAAATCATTTATATTATTAATAGAAGAAATAATTACATACACCCCTTACAGGATGTCTATGTTGCAGATGAGTCTACTCAGATCAACAATTACATCAAGCTCCATAATTCCGTTTTTCGTTGACCAGCTTAATTCACTATTCCTTTTACTTGCAAACCAAACACGGCCTTAGCCAATTCTTTTCACTTTTACTTCGATTGGGAAAATTACAGTACCACAATTCCCTTAAGAACCTTACCCGATCAGAATTCGAGATGGCAATAATTGGAGAGGAAGACGGAGACGAATAAGAGGAGCTGGGGACGAATTTGTCTGGCTTGAGATACGATTGATTGTTGTTTGAGAAAGGACAGAGCTGGTGGCGGCGGGCAATGGCAGTGGTCCACGGAGGCGAATAGAGAAGCAGTGGTAGAGGAAGAAGGTGGATCTAAGGTCGAAGGAAATGTGGTGATGACGGCGATGTCAGTGGTGAATATGTGGTGGTGATAAATGATAATGGTGACGGCGGGAATGGTGGGAGGTAATGGTGATAAGCCGATCTTATGGTTGCGATTTGAGAGTGAACTGGGATGGGGAAGAAGGCGACTCAGTGGTGGTAATAGGTGGAAAGGTGCGGTGGTAGGTGACTTGGATGTGTCGTGGTGATCGAAGGTAACAGAGGAGGTGGCCAATGGTGCTCGACTGGAGGTGGCGGATGGTTTCAGAAAAAGATAATGGGATGATGAATCCTCACGTGGACTTAAGGCTGTTTGGCCAAATACAAAATCTGAAATTCAAACAGGGCAGAAATGACTTTTCCGGACTTAAGTTCGTTGAAAGTCAAATTCGTGGACCTGGATGTAATTGATTTTTATCGACTATGACATATATGTAATTGTTGATCTGGGTGGTAGCCATCTGCAACTTTTAAATCTAACATGGGGTGTAGATGTAATTGCCCCTTAATAGAATCAATCGAATAATCTTGAAACCAATCACATAACCTTAAAAATATCTAATTAATCACAATTGTTTCTTATATAGATGGATATAACTTTTTACACCTATAAACCCTACAAAATCATAAAATTTATCCAAACGACCCTTTGTTTATAACTTGATCTTCACTCATTTACCATTTATCAACTATTTTAACCATAGTTCAATCATATAAGTCAATACAAAACACCTACATGCATAATATTTATCGGTCTAATTTAGTTCTTCAAAATAAACTGTTTGAGAAGACATAGTTTAGTTTACTTTATAGCTAGTGATCATTGTATACTATGAAATCGAATGGGAAGAACTTGCATATTACTCCAAGGATATTGGAAAAATACACCTCCTATGAAATCAAAAATCAAAGGTATATGGCAAAAGACCTAAGATAGATCTAGCTATGAAAGAATGAATATATATGAGTTTGTCCTGCGAGTGAGACCTCTGCATTTTAAAGGTCTGGAAAATTCCTCCTTAATAGTAAAATTGGACAATTATATATACTTATTTTTTCACAACTTAACTTGATGATTTTTCGCAGATCTTTTGATCTGGATTCATTAAAAACGGGTCAAGTTAAAACTAGACAATATAATATAAAAACTAAATAATAGTAAATTTAATATTATGTAAAAACTAGAGAATTTATTTTATAAACTAGATAATATAATGTAAAATTAGATAATATAATGAAAAAACTAGACAATATATATACACCGAATAAAATTTTTGTACAAGTAATAAAATTAAACAAGATCATTTGTAAAATTTGACAATATAGTTACGAAACTAGATAACATGTTATATAAACTAAATCGTACATACTAAAAATTAGACGATTCAACACAAATATACAATATAAAGATATAACATAAAATATTAAATAAATATTAATAAAAACTAAAACACATACTATTTATATACAAATTAAATAATATATTTTAAAAAACAAAAGGTTTCTTTAAATTCTCTAAATGTAGGGGATATTTAATAATTACGGTCGTTCATAATTTTGACAAAGTCACAACGTCTATATTCGATTTAGTAGCATTTGTAAAAGAGTGAAAAAGAGTGGATGAAATGAAGCTACAGTTTATTAGTGCATTCTCTTTTCCACATGTGAATCTACATGAATTGGAAAAACTAGGAAAAAGGGAAAAATTGAAATTGCTCGTGAAACAATAGTGAGACAAACTTTGTCAATATATGTTTGTTTCACTTCTTTTCCCTCCCTTTCTTTCCAGACATCATACTTTTATCACCTCAAATTGTCCCATATATTTTGTGGAAACTACGTCTTATTCGATATTATATAATTTTAATTGAATTAAAGTGAGATATTTCGACAACTTCCTTTATGCATATAAGTTGAACGTGATTACGTGAACAACTCATCAACAAAATGAGATGACTGTCATTTTCAAAGTCTTTGATGTATGATTTGACCATTAGATAATTCAGGGACTGATTTGTATAGAATTTAAATGAGTATTTAGATGAATTTTAATAAAATTATGTTTGGAATTGAATTGAGATGGAATATTTAAAGTGTATTTTAGACCAAATCACTGTTCATCCAGCCAAATTGACCGATTATAATTGTTTCCCAGACAACATCTCATACTTTAGTTCCAAATTAAGATTAAAATTATACAAAGAGAGATTATTAAGATCAAAATCAAACTTCAACACTAAAAATATACCACAATTAGCTAAAACTTGTACGTTAGGAGTCAAGTATCAATTATTCCAAATTGCACTTTAGTTCTTTGACATGATATAGTATTTTTTTATTTTAAAACGATTAAATTTCTTTATTAATATGCTATGAAGGGTATTCTCAATCTTAAGTCTTCACACAACCTATATATTTTCTCGAGTGTTGGGAGGATGTATTTCATCGACAAGGGTGGAGTGGGTGCTATCTACAGGTCAATTTGTGACAAGAACGATCTCTCAAGGTTTGCTTGGGTTGAAGGAAGGTGAGATGGAAAATTTTGGTGCTAATAATATAGCACGGACTCGAGTTGTTATGATCTTGTGGTTGTGTATCGTCGTCTTGCTATCAAGGATTGATTACTAAAATTTACAATAGCTAGTGATGGGTATGGAGATTTAGTTTTTTAAACGGCTAAATAGTGACTCGAACCCCGACCTATTGATTGGAGGTGAAGCATCTCACGAACTAAGATGCACTCCGTAGTCAATATGAAGAACATGTATTTTTCCAATGTTCAGTTAGCCAATAACTTGTAGTGCATATATTGACATGGCAACGTTTTCCTGATTGCTTCGGGAAGAGTTCAGAATCAATTCACTAGATGACTAGAGCCAATGGTAAAGGGTGGTGTGCATGAATGTTCAAACTGGAATGGTTGAGTTTGCTTACAACATATAGTCTGCTCGAAATCTTTTTATTTTTATGGTAGAAGAAACTTGGTTTATATGGACAGCGAAGCGCAGCTAAGTTGGTAAGACGCTTCACCTCCAACTAATGGCTCGGGGTTCGAGTCATCCTTTAGCCATTTCAAAAAAAGAAAAGTTGGTTTATATGAAATGAAAAGTTAGATTATACTTTATTTAATTTTAGGGGTTCATTTTATCTTCGATTTAAACCTAATGTTGATAGGCTATTTTTGGGTTAGTTTGTATAGGATGCATTTTGAATTTGATGATGCAATAATCTGAACTTTGATCGACTTTTATATTAAATTGCTTTTGAAGTGATGAAATATATTCGTGGTTCCAAAAGCACAAAAACCAATGAATTTAATTTGGGTCTAATGAATATGGCAAGACAAAATGACATGGACTAAAACTAGATTGGCCCAGATGTATTGGACTTAAAGCGAGTTTGGCTCATATAGCTTAAATCCAAACTATATCTCGAATGACATAAGCTCAAATTCTTCATGGCCCAGTT
Organism: Plantago elongata; assembly: GCA_036897095.1. NCBI lineage: Eukaryota > Viridiplantae > Streptophyta > Magnoliopsida > Lamiales > Plantaginaceae > Plantago > Plantago elongata. The sequence continues at coordinate 15,092 of JAYMSP010001118.1, forward strand.
AGTTCACGCTTACTCATTGCTGCATATAGACATGGGCTTTGATTAATGGGCAACACTGAATACATGTCGGGGTGTACATTAAAAAAGTCCGGCCATACCAACCGCGCAACTAGGGGTGACAATTCGGATTAATCCGATCCGATCCGAACTTCGGATTAATCCGAACTTCGGATTAATCCGAAGTTTCGGACCAACTGAGGGTCGATCCATAATCCGATCCGAATGGTTCGGATCGAATTCGGATTAATCCGTCCCGAATTGGATTTTTTCGGATTAATCCGAAATTAATCCGAAAATAAAAAAATTACAATTTCAGAAAATGCATACAACAGTGGATAAAACTTGGAAAACCAACAAGGACAAGAAAAAGAGAGCAAGAATAAGGAGAATACAAGATAGGACTTGACAAGTATAATGCTGGGATTTTCAAGCATGATAAGACTTGCAAACAAACCAAACAGATTACATCCAAAATTTCATATTACAAGCAGAAACAGTTTCAAGAAAATTCTGGACGATAGATTCCTATATACCAAAATCTCAACTCAATTTTTTTTTCCAATGAGGTGGATAAGGGAGAAAGATATATGAGCCAGAACCTGATATTCCCTTCCACTTTTACAACGTGCTCTCACAGACACCACATATTTAGCCGACCCTCCTTAAGATTGCTGTCGTCGATCGTCCGAGAGAGGAGAGACAGTGATACACCGATTGGAAGAATGACTGAAGAAGTAGGATTTGGAAATTGGAAGAATGACTAAAGCCTCTGAAAATTGGGAGAATGAATTTGGGAATTGGAAGAATGACTGAAGTGAAGCCTCTGAAAACTAGGAGAATGAATGTAGGTTTTGGGTTTACATAACCTTAAAACGTTTTTTGGGGTTTTTTTTTTAATCTCGGATTGAATTCGGATTATCCGAAAATCCGACGGATTTAATCCGATCCGATCCGAAATCCGAAAAACTAAAAAAATGCCAACCCGAAATCCGATCCGAATATAGCCGATCGGGTCGGATTGTCGGATATTCGGTCCGGTTTTTCGGTTTTCAATTTTTTTGGTCACCCCTACGCGCAACCGGTCATCATGTAACTGCACACTGCACATATATCGGTAAACTTTTACGCACTATCCACTATCGTGTGACAATTGTTAACCAACCGCTACCAAGTGGGTGGCGGTGTTGGTAATGTGCACCCGCACTTGTCCACTCCGGTTACTAATATTATAATTATTATTGATATTAGTCTCTTCATATTGTTAGAGTATGAATATTAATGTGGGGTAAAAATGGTTAAGTGTTTCTAAGAAAGATTACTACTAATTTGATTGCAATGACCAAAGCAACGTTCCTCGGAAATGAGACCTGCAGGGAAAAGTGGCTTAAAACCGGTCTGCCTAAGAAAAACTGGTACGATACGAATTAGCGTGTAGTCAGATGTAATTGATCCGACTAGATGGAAAGAGAAGTATATTAGTGGTAGTTGACTTACTTAATTAGGAGTAAATGGTCATGTATTTATAGTAGAATATCCGGGAGACCGGCCTCTGGCCGTCGTCGTCGGTTGGTCGGGTTATCCTGAGCTGACACGTGTCATCGGCAACACGTGTCAGGTCGTGATCAGGCGGGACACCGGCACTGTGCGACTGGTTGGCTATTAGAGCCTTGATGGTCGGCTCCCTGATTTAGCCTTGCTATTTTACATCCTGAATCTTTGATAAGTCAATATGGTCGGACCTGTTTGGGTAGGGTCGGTCTGAACGTAAAGGAATCCGTGATGTTGCTAACATCATCATTCTTGGTCGGCCTTAAGAGAGTCTGCTAGGAATGTTCGGCTCCTTGATCAGAAGGGATAACACGACTTATCACGATCTTAGTTATCGCGCTCTGTTGCGATCCCGTCTTAATAGGTGGATTGAGAAGAGATGACTTATTTGTATATATCAAATATATATTAGTAAATTCTACAACTCTCTAGAGTATTAATACATATGACTAAATTCCACGACTCCAACAATGATAATCATCCCACATTCATTCATTCCTTGATTTCCTTCAACAATGGCTCCTTCTTCCTCTTGTTCACCCTCTCCTCTGCCCTTGACATGTCCATCATCTCCTACGACAACACTCACGGCCTCCTCCGATTCGACAACGAGATCTAATCCATCTATGAGTCCTGCTTTTAGATGAGACGAGATTCTATCATGGTATTAGAGCCTCTGGTTCACGTTCAACTGGGTTTGAATCTTCACGGAGACAATCTCCGCCCATATTAAATTTCCACTCGAATGGCCTCTCAAAAGAAGTTGAAAACGGTCACGAGTGCAAGGGAGTGATGAAATTTAATATATATAATTATATTTCACAATTCTTTACAAGTTTGAGCTTTTAGACGATATGTAATTTTATAAGATATTACTAATGTAATGATATGGGAAACCCCATCGGCTTGAGCAAGATAAACTTATACTAGCTATAATCTTTGCTGATCAAGATATACTCTAGCTAGAACCCAAATGATCACACACACCACTTGTAACTATTAAAAGGAAGAATTATGAAGATATTAATTGGTATCGCTTAATTATAGTACTATGCAAGAAGTGGAGAGATTAGTAGGGTCTCTCCATGAATAGAAGCATTAGTTAGCTTAATGAAGACTAATTAATGTTTAATTAACACTAGAGTTTGGACAGATTATGAATTGTCGATTAGTCTTCTCGGGCCATGTGTGGCCATGTGAGATTGCATGTGCATGTCGCAATTTGTGTGGTTTATCATAACATGACCTTCAAATCTAACTCTTACAACGACAACGACTCCGACTCTTAGTTAGCTTAATGAAGACTATTATTAATTACTGGTTCGTATAGAATTTGAGTGGCATTTTTCAATTAAAATTGATGTTTCTTTTTGTATAAAATGTTCAATTTGAGTGGAGAGAAGGCCACTCCGACGGTATAACAAACAGGGCCTTACACATCCCAATTTAAGTTTTCAAAACTGGTTTAATTGGACCCTTCTCACTAATAGCGAAATCTTTTAAAAAAATCAATTTTATCTATAGATTAATCCCAAACATAGTTGTTTTTTGGATAAAAATAGTAATATATGTTTATTATTTTTATTATATTTTAACTTTTTAATGATATGCGTCCCAATCAGAATTTTTTTTAGACGGTGAAGTGTATCTTAGTTGATAAGACGATTCACCTCCAATTAATAGGTCAGGATTCGAGTCATATTTTAACTATTTAAAAAAGATCCAGGGTCTGTTTTTATCCTAGCTCGGTTGCTAGGTATGCCGGATAAAATTTAAAGTGGAAACCGTAAAAGTAGTGGAAGTGGATAAATTAAGCAGGCAGGTGAAATAATTGGCGGAAATAAAAACCAGTCGACGCATATGAAGTGATAGCTAGCTTATATCATGATGAGTTGTGAGTGAGGTTGAAAATTAAATTTGGAGGGGACAGAGTAAAAAACATTTATGCCTTGTGGCATCCTCACCATCGTACAATACCGTGTGAAGCAAATAATTCATGTCCTATTCATATACGAAACATTATTTATCACCTCCATTACAATCCATGTTCCCTTTTCCTAAAAGTAGCTAGTCCCATTCATAAAATTTACAGATGGTTTGAATTCCTATGAAGATGTAAGACCGTTAGCTATGGTGATCGTGGAAATTGATGATGGGAAGTGGTTGTGAAGGAATCGATGTTTTCACGATTATATTTTATACTGTTCGTGACCGATCATGAAGTAGTCGTGGTGATTTTTTTTCTTTTTAAATTTTTATTTATAGTTATATTAATACAAATATTGAAAATTTGAAGTGAAAAAGAGATGTTTTTATTAAAAATACAAGTAAAATAGTGTCATAATATAACATACGAACGTATATGAATAAATGGTGAAATTTAAGTATAAGAAAATGTATCTGCACTGGTCTCATTTTGTAGATCTTGAAAAAATATAAACGACGGTATAATTTTTATATTTTTAAATGATGAAATAATAGAAAAAATAAGAAAAAAAGGAGTTGAGCCCATATGGGGCCAACTAAAGAGGTAACCACCCACTGATAGAGTTATCTTTTCTCAACGACCGCACCACAATGTGCCGAAATTGATCGTGGCACGGTTGTGGAGCCACAACCAATTTTCACGCTACACCATAATGTCTGGTCTAACTCTGATTTATATTCAACTTTCACTTGAATAATTCTCTAAAAAAGTTGAACCGATTATTTCACATTCATTTTAAATCGTCTATTCATTCGTTAAAATATTTTTAATATTTATTTTATATATAACACAATAGAAATTTCGATTTCATTTTTTCTTCACTAAACAATAGTCATTAGATGTACCCTATATTTACTTCCTCTTTACTTTTTCGATTAAACTAACCATCCTTTTAACATTGTGTTTGTGGTTGTTCTATAGTGATTTAAACGATCTTTTTAGCTCCGTTTCAATCTAAGATCAATGATTTACTCTTGTCTAGTGCGTAATTGAGGGAGGGGATTGCTGTTTGTTTGTTCATTAAGACTTACTAGTTTGAGGTGTTGACTTGGTTTCCATCAATTCATGCATACATCAGGTAAGAAATAATAAATTGGAAAAAAATACCTGCAAATTTAATAATATGTGTTAAAAAAAGTTATATTATTAAATTAATTTTTATAAAAGAAAAAGTTATAATTTTAATGAGACGATTAAAATGAAAGATTGTACGAATTTAAAATCGAGGGAGTATAAATTAGTAAATTGAGTACTCTATCACTCCTACAAAAGAGGTACCGGTAATGATGTTTTGGTTGATTGATAAAGGATTGTACCTGTAAGTACAATTGAAATATATCGAATATATATAATATCGTACTATTACGTAGAAGATACGCTTAAATATTGAAGAGCACAATTTGGCTATGGTCAGCTAATACCAGCTCAGCTACACAGGTCATCCAATATTGAAGTCTCCAGTCAGCATATAACTTCACATAATTTCACAATAATTTCACTTGTTTGACCACCAAGAAGAAAAATAAATAAATAATATTTACACCTTTTTATATTACTATATTCAATTAAATAAATAATTATTATGAATAACTCTCTAATAATTTTCAATACAGATATTAAATTATTCACTTTGAAGAATTAAACTCGTAATAAGTTGAGTACAGTGTGCCTATTCCTTAACTTTATATTTTAGAATTTATCTCCTGCGTCACATATACTAGTGTAACGTTACATATGGAGAAACATGAAAAGCGAGAGCTTTCTTGGTGGTCAAAATTTGTACATGAATTTTAAAAGGCCGTACATCAAGATGATGTAAAGCTTTCAACCAGTTGATGGCTTGAGCCTGCATTTTAATAGAAAAAAGTCGTGTCTCACGCCTTTTTTTACCAGCCATTTCTTAAATAATACTCATAAGTCGTGATTACCGCCTCCTAATCACCAACAATAATACATTTCAAACCGAAATTTCATACATTTTCCACCTTAATAATTCTATATAATTTTATATTATAAAATATACCCAAATCAATCTATAATAAACGTTAACTTCGTTCCAAATTAAACGTCCTACGGATCCAAGAGCAGATTTTTATATAAAGGGCTGATTGGAGTAACATTCAAATGCCCATTTGGATGGTACTCGGAAATTTTGTATTTGTTATAGCATTTAAATGCCGAAGATCGAAATTGCTCTACAGTAGCAACAATATTCTCTACCTATATAACAAACATATAATACCCTATCTAATAACAATTGTATATCAAACACAATTTTAACAATCCCACTACAATTTCGATCACGATTCAGTCATTTAAATCGGGACATTTAAGTCGCATGCCAATCAGGCCATAAGTAATTAAGTATTTAATTGGATTAGAATTCGAATTTTATTATGATTAAAAAAAAAATGTTTAGACACCTATCCAAATTTATCATTTAATTGTGAAACCAAATTGAGTTACTAACTCCAATTCTCCCAACTTCACACACCACTAGCTATCCTAGCTATTCCACTATTTTATTGTCACATCACCATAAATATTATTTCAATTTCAACTAAATTTAACCAATCATTTCATTCTAATAACTTCAAAATCAATTAAATTTGAATTTGAGACCGTTCCAAATAAAATACAGAATATTTAATTCGGGAGAGATTGGAGTATTTCTTATTTCGTAAAATTTATATATATCTTGATTTGCACCATATGCGCCAAGTTGCGTCAGGCTTATACACCACACTAGCCTCCCTGTCTCATAATAAATGCAGAAAAGATGGAAGTTGGAGTATAAAAAGTGCATAGTCTTCAGGTTAATTAATGAAACAGAGCATGAACAAATGTAACCTCAATCAAATGGACCATGAGAATGAATTAAAGAACCAAGTACCAGATCCAAATTCATCCAATCAGAAACTGTTTCTTCTTTACTCAAATAGCAGAAAAAGAAATGGCATCCAAACACCATTTCTCATATACAAATCTCATGATATAGATATATATCGGTTATTAATAAAGATATTAATATTATTAAATTAAATGTCTACGTTGTTATTAAAATAAATTTTATTGTGATATGTAATAAAAAAATAATTTTTAATTGATAACATAATTTTCTTAACAATATCAGTTCGTTATTTAGAGTTCGTCTCAGCGGAGGTTGGGATGTTGTATTTATCATATCGCTGCTTAAACTACTTTCCCCAAATTAATTTGGCAGCAATTATAATCTTGATACCCACTTGTCCTTTTGAGGTGGCAAGAATCAGCAAGATAAAATTGAAAACATTATTAATTGAATGATTAATGAAATGGAACCAAATTAAATTATTGTTGTAGTAATATTATTAAAGTAATAAACAACTAGGTTGGTCCCTTTTCTTGAAAGCTGTTTCAGACCTGTCCTCACATACATACACAATCACATGTTATTGCAATACATAGACTAGTATGTAATGTGTGTATGTGTTTCTTGTTTCTTGTTTCATTACTAGTACAATACTATTACAATACAGATAGAAGAAGAAATTGGCCATTGAAGACCCAAACAGAGAAGAAAGTGAGAGCTATAATGTTGTTTTGTCTGGATTTTTGGCTCTGTGGGGTGTGATGTGAGTTCTTGTTAAGTTGTCTCCTTTTGTACTCTTCTTGTATACCCAGGAAAAAAAAGAAAAAAAATCTGGCCTAATTTATTTTCTTTTCTGAAAAAAAAAAAAAAAGTAGACTGACTTTTATTGTCATTAAACCATGGTTGGTATTAGTTCTTGACAATTAGTGTTGTTGTGAATGTGACGCATCATTTCTCTCTTATTCCTATCACCAACAGAGAAGAAGCAGAAAAGAAAACAGCTTTTCTGGATTTAAAGAATGAATGGTGGTGTGATTGATCTTGATTCTGATGATTCTGAGTTTGTTGAAGTTGATCCAACTGGTAGATATGGGAGGGTATGTATTTTGTTCTTCTTTCAAGTTCCATTTCTTGTTTTTCACCTAACTCTATTAGTTAAGGGATTAATTCAGTTTTTCAATTTGGTTGCAGTATAATGAGATTCTTGGAAAAGGGTCTTCAAAGACAGTGTATGTGTTTTTTTATTAGGCTTGTGAATTGTTGTTGATTTTGCTTATGCTTTATGAGATTTTTTTTTTGTTTTTAATTGTTTTTGTGGGTTTAGTTATAGAGCTTTTGATGAGTATGAAGGCATTGAAGTGGCATGGAACCAGGTGAAGCTTTATGACTTTCTGCAGAGTCCTGAAGATCTTGAGAGGCTTTACTGTGAGATTCATTTGCTCAAGACTTTGAAACACAACAATATTATGAAGTTTTACACTTCTTGGGTTGATACTGCAAATAGGAACATCAATTTTGTCACTGAATTGTTCACTTCTGGTACTCTCAGACAGTAAGTATATACTGTACTACATGTTATGTTAAGCCACCACATTCTTGTGGAATTGAGTTAATAGTTTGTCCAATTGATTATGGAAATTAGGTTTAGGCTGAGGCATAAGAGGATCAACATTAGAGCAATTAAGCATTGGTGCAGACAGATATTGCAAGGCCTCGTGTATCTGCACGGTCACGATCCGCCTGTCATTCATAGAGACCTTAAATGTGATAACATTTTCATCAATGGGAATCAAGGTGAGGTCAAAATTGGGGATCTTGGCCTCGCTGCGATCCTTCGAAAATCTCATGCGGCGCGTATTGTAGGTGAACATTTGTAGCAATTGTAATGATAACTCGGTTTTTGAATTAGGCCTTGTTTCTGAATGTTTTTCTGATTTATCAGGGACACCGGAATTCATGGCTCCTGAGGTGTATGAGGAGGAATACAATGAATTAGTGGATATATATTCATTTGGGATGTGCATTTTGGAAATGGTGACATTTGATTACCCGTATAGCGAATGCACCCATCCGGCTCAAATTTATAAGAAAGTGGTCTCGGTAAGAACTTACCTTTAACTTCTCGTTTCCAGATTGGACCTGCAGCTTTATAATACAGTACATTTGGTTACTTTTGTTTGTTTAGGGGAAGAAACCTGATGCTCTTTATAAAGTTAAGGATCCTGAGATTCGTAGATTTGTGGAGAAATGTCTAGCTACCGTATCCGATAGGCTATGTGCTTGGGATCTTCTCAATGACCCCTTCCTCCAAACTGATGATTATGTGTATGATTTTAGTACATTGAACGGCCAGAGAGATTATGCTGAAACGTATCCTGTATTAACGCCACCACTTATGAGTACTTACCATAGTACAAGAAGTTCGTTAGTAAATGGTTATCCGGGGTACCTTGGTTATGAACATGACTTGGATTGCAGCTCAGTCCTTGAGTACGTTGGGAATGAAATTGATTTGTTTCAAGGTGGTGAGGATCATCACTTGGAAAATTTGGATATTACAGTTAAAGGCAGAAGGGGCGAAGATGACGGTATCTTTTTAAAACTCCGAATTGCAGATAAAGAAGGTCAGTTTGGGTTCTTTTGTTTAAACAGATCATATGTAGTTAACTAGTTGCTTTTTACAATAATTGCTTACATCTAAACCATGTCTATCTAAATGATGGTAAAGTCTCAGGAAAGACTGAGTGGTCTCTAAACATTTGAATGCCCGCCAGTTTGCTACTTAAAACAAACATGTTCCAACTTAAATATATTTTAAAACACTCGATTTAGTTTAGAATGCTGCATGTAACAAGTAAATTGGCTGGTTTTTCTTAATGTTTAGGAAACAACAAGTTGTAGACCTTGTTACAAAATTCATCTTGATGCATTTATCATATGCATCTTCAGCAAACATTTTTCAAGTGATGGGTGGGGATGATTACAAGGTGTAATAGGCGTGATTTAGTTGTGAGCTGTTTCACTAATGTTTAAATGTTTTGTGATCTTCTTTTATAGCTTGTAGAGACGTAGGCAGTTTCTGATATACTGATCTGCTAAACTGGTATTTCCAGGTCGTGTGAGGAACATATACTTCCCTTTTGACGTTGAATTAGACACAGCTCTGAGTGTTGCTACTGAGATGGTTGAGGAGTTGGATATCACGGATCAAGACGTGACTAGTATAGCAGATATGATCGATGAGGAAATCGCATTATTAGTACCAGATTGGAAAAAGGGTGTTGCCGTAGAAACTCCTAGGTTTGATAGCAGTAGCTACTTTCAGGACTGCTCCTCGGAAGTTTCTATACCATATAAACCTTCTCACAAACGAAGTAAAAGCCGTTTTGAAGAGATAACATATCACTTGGACAGCTTAGAGTTGTATTGAACTGCTTGTATCTGTATGATGACGATGAAGAAAAAAGTCAGACGAATCTGGGCTTATATCTCTCATTCGGTAACTCCGAAAGGAATTGTGCTGAGGTGCTCTGATAGAAGCATTAAACTTGTTAGGTTTGTTAGTCTCTCTGAATTGAAGAAGCTATAGGCTGGTTTATGGCCTTTACAAAAAGTTGCATACCAAGTTCTTAAAGCTATTGTACATTCATATTGATCTGATGCTGGTATTTTGCAGCTTGTAGATTTTCAGCAGAGTTGATGTACACCCAAAAAATTGATTTAATTGCAATGAAGCTAATAAAAAATTGCTACATTTTGGTTGTTGTTTAGCTGTATCTGGATTTATCCAAGTTATATGGTGGCCTAAGCTTTATCTTATACATGTATGGTCTATTTTATAGCACTTAGACTTCATGATCACCATCTATCTCTGAAAAAGACTTCCAATACAAATGCCCTTTGGGTCTGAAGGAAAAGTTGGTCATTTATGGTCCAAACTCCAAACTACTTGCAATTTGAAATATTCATGCGCGATAACTTAGATCATCTGCAAATAACATATAAGGAGCGCGATAACTTAGATCATATGCAAATAACATATAAGAAGGATATCGATAATACTAGTGGAATCATAGTTATTTTTCGGCAAGTCAAAATTATCAATTAGGTCCATCATCCCCTTAGGTGTACAATTCTAGCAGGTCCAATTTTGTAAATACGACATGAAAATGAAATTCAAACTGATAAGTTAGTAATAAAAATTCGAATATCAAGTTTATTGCTCGTCCGCGAACTTCAAATCTTGGTGCATGCACTCTATGCACAAAAGTCTACTAAGTTTATCATTTCCTTTGCCTAATTTTAGGCAAGTTATTTAAAGCCATGCACTGAAGTTGCACTCAATACACTATAATAACAATAATGATGATGACATAGAAGTGTACAAGTGCTGCAATTTTGAAAGGGCAAAGTCAATCCCCTTAGCAGACATTTCCTCCCATTTTTAGGTTCCATTTTTAGGTTCAATTGATTATTGATGGGGAAAATTCGCGCCACGGCCCAATTTGATGATAAAGCTGTAAAAAGGCCCTATCATTTCTTTCTCTCAAACACAAATTTATTATATCATTAAAAATGATACATCGTACTAAGCACGATGTTTATAACTATTTTAAATAAATTATAATTTATAAATTAATCAAATTTAGAACACGTATGAACTCACATATTAAAAAATCTACACATTTATGTGGACAAGTCAATTTAAAAAGTAGAAATTTTGTGAGTGTTACCAACTCATAAGTGAAAGAGTTTCTTCAATTTATTGGATGGCTAAGTTAGCTTAGACCAACTTAAAATGAGTAATTTGTATGAAAATGTAGACCTTTTACTATTTCTTAGGTCTAAAACTTTTCAAAGACCATTGCCATATGTTCTAGTTTGGTTTCTTTGTCTGAACCCAATCACCAACTATAATGATCACCTAGATTGACTCAATCACTTTGTTCTAAAGTGTTTTCAATTCCTTGAGAAAAATATATTATATACAGTATCAATAAACACTCTGAAAGAGTGGTATGTGAGGTTGTGAGCAACGAAAAATTGAAATAGTGTTTCTTAGTAGTCGAATGCTGGTGAATAGAGAAGAAGCGTTAAACAAAGTGTAATATTTGAACCACACTTTAACCAATGAATTGACATTTTAACATGAAGTGTTAAATACTTAATTGTAAAAGTTAAACGACACTTTATTAAGTACAGTGACACTTTAACAGGAGAATATACAACAATGAAATGTATCGTAGAGTGTAGAAGATATAATTTTTACATTTAATATTATATATTTAATATGACGATATACAATAATTATTTTTTGAATTATTATTTTCATGTGAATATCTATGACTCTCCCCTATTGATATCCAATCCGGACTGCTATATTGATAAGCCCAATCTGAAAACCCACCGCAGCAGGCATAAGAGAGTCCAGCATTAACTTCATTGGGTATTTGGGTCAAAGACTGTGTGTCTCATCAAGTCCAGTAACACAAATGAATCTTGATTTTTGTTTTTTTCCTTTGATTGTGAGCAAGGGCTTCTCATTTCTCAATATTTTAGGGGCCTTGTGTGCGAACTACATAAGATTGGGTTGTGATACTTTAAATAGCAAACTTTTAATTTTTGGTATTTGTATAACTATAAAGAAGTTAATCTCTTATATTAAAAAGAAAAACGTAAATACATAAATGTTTAAATGTTTAAGGTAATATGTATGATGTTGTAGCTTATGCATATAATGTTATCAGTGATATAGAAGAAGTACAACTTAAATCGAGTATTTGTGTAATAATATGTGTAATATTTTCAATGATATATCTTTCTATACGAGTTATAATTTAATAACAACTTAGCCTTTTAAATTATAATATAATCAACCCTCTTTTATTCAACAATTTCTCATTCACCCAAAACTGTCGATTTTTCTCATTATAAATTAACACTGATCAGTTATTTTGATGTTGTAGTTAAGAGCATATCCATTTCAATAACTTGATCACAGTATGAAATTGAATCTCACGATTTGACAGGAACCTCTACGGTAGCTGCAGCTTCCTTAATCTCCATCATAGCATCTTCGAAACATTTGGCTAACTCTTCAGGCTCTGGTATAATATCACTCAACACCATTAGTTGCATATCTGCCACCTCTGCGTAGCTCAGAAAATGCATAACCAGTGCCTGCATGCATGCATACATAGTTTTAATCAACTTGTAGACTTAAAAGGAGAAGGAGGAGGAGCTAGTAGTGAACGAATTACATGGGGTACGTTGCTGACAGTTGCCTTATAAGACTTTACAATGTTGCCTGCAAATGAGATCTTCTCACGAGGGCCAACAATATTTGAGATGGTGAATGATGTGTTGCGAAGTAGACGGTGAATCAAAATAGTAAGTAGCTGCATATGAACACATAAATGCATGTTACAATTTACAAGTATAAAGTAATGTACTCCATGTTAAGTTTAAACATATTTTGTACAAGTATATGTACCTTTAGCCGATCAAGAAGAGATGTAGCAAAGAAAAACATTTTAGAAAAAAATCGATTCTTAAGGAGGAGCCTTCTGTTTCTCATATGTGCTTTGGCCCTGCTGACTGATTGAATCGGACCTAGACTGCGTTGATGGTACAAAATGGGTACGAGAAGATAAGTGAATTTGTTACCCCATGGTGTTGTCGAGTTTTTCTCCATCAACTTTGACATTTCCTGATAAATCTTGTAGTGCATTAGGAAATGTTGCAGAATCCATCATAAAAACGTTACCTGCAATCCTTCTTCTGGTCGTAGATTCACCATTTCTAAGCCTGTGCCCCGAAGACTTTCTAGTAGAACTATACGTAAATAATACAGTGCATTAATTATTAATTCAGTGAATAAAAATCATAGTTTTGCAACTTAATACAATTAATAAATATTAGGGTTTGTACAGTTTTTAGATTCAATATTACAATTAAAATATGCAGTTGTATATATAATTATCATTTCAATAGTTCTCTGCACCAAGGATAAATCACTCATTTCGGTGAATCGGTCATGTGAACTTTTGGATACGGAGTTAGCTTGACACTCGACTACAAATGATACGACGAATTTGTACAATTGATTGTTAAATTTAATTTGAATTGGATCCATTTGTAACATATATATGTAAATTATATACTTTAATTACAAAATATCAATATGTCTCCTCCAATTGAATTTCAAGTACTAATTCAACTCTAACAATATGTCCCCTCCAATTGATAAAAATAATATAATCCACTATTAAAATATTAATAGTTTAGTTTTTTACTATCAAACCATGTGATGCGGTGTATTTGGCACCAAGTAAATTCTTATGTAACTAGTGTCATAACGTGGTCCTCTTGTCAAGTACCCTCCGAATATGATAGGATTAATGTTAAGTCTATAGCTATATGATGGATTCTTGCGTGAACTTCCCTCGGATGAGTTCCCCTTGTAAGATAAAGGTTTCCTCGAATAAGTTTCAGGAGCAAAGATTGCCCTCAAATGAATTACCCTCGTAAGGTAAATTAGCTCCCCTCTGATGAGTTCCCTTCGTAAGGTTCTCCCCATAAGGCTCTCCTCGTAAGGTAATGTGCTATAATTGATGCCATGTCGTCTTCAAGTTCCCCTTGGTGAGTTCCTTATGGATGGTATCCCCTCGTGGAGGTCCCTGAGTAACAAAGGGAAGGGGTAAGCCCTTCTATCTCGATTTTCCTTGGACAAGCCGGTGGATAGACTCAACTAGAGACTCCAAGGGTGTTGCCTTCGGAGCTTGGGATTGGAGAAGAATGAGAAGCTTTTTATAAATGAGGGAGATAACCCTTGTATTTATAGAAGTTTGGAGGGGACAAGTCTCCCTTGATTGATGGATCTTGTCCCCCTTGTAGGATCATGACACATGTCGGTGGACCGTAGAACATTCCCCTCCGATGGATCTTCAACGATCACAAGACGACTAATCAGCAGAGGATAGTTTCCCTTGGGTGAATATTGATCCAAAGGGAACGAGGGGTGCCCGTGGAAAGTACTTCCACCATCTCATTACAACCAAGATGGGTAGAGGAATTCCCCTCGGATGAAAAGTGTATCATTGCCCGCGGATAATTTCACTCGGGGCCACAATTGGTCTTCGTTGAGAGTAATCATCCTCGGGTGAATAGTGATATTCCGTAAGAAATCCCTTCTACCATAATACACCCCATCATATGTCCCCCAAGTTATGAGTTATCTAGTCGTAGGTAGATGATTTAGAACTTTTAAGATTTCTTTATGATGGTTTTGAAGTTTTTCGTAGGCAATATACTCCGAGGAGCTTTAATTATACCGAATAGCAACCTGTCATATGTCCCCCAAGTTGTTAGTTATCACCTTATAAGGAGAGCCTACCGAGGAGAACCTTACGAGGGGAACTCATCCGAGGGGAGCCTTTACCTTACGAGGGGAACTCATCCGAGGGTAATTCATTCGAGGACAACCTTTACGCTTGAAACTCATTCGAGGGGAACCTTTATCTTACGAGGGAAACTCATCCGAAGGAATTTTCATGCAAGGATCTATCGTATAGCTATAGACTTAACATTAATCCTATCATATTCCGAGGATACTTGACAAGAGGACCACATCATTACATTAGTTATGTAGGAATTTATTTGGTGTCAAAAATAGACCCATTACCATGTATCTTTTTTAGTTTAGAAAGAATTTGTGGTTTAAGTAAGATAGTTGACTAACAAAAAGTGAAATGGAACATAGCTAGTTGGGGATATAACGGAACAGATATCACACTAGTCAACAAGTTTGTACTTTCATATATTAAATATATCAAAGTTGTAATCCAATTTAGACGAAGACATCATTGAGAAAACACCGTGCAATATTAATTTTCCACTCAAATTATCTCTCAAAAGATGTTAAAAATTTAAAAATCGGCCACAAATACACAAATTTTTTGAAAAATTCATATTCCGAAGTGGCTCGAGTACGAGTACATAGAGTATTTGAAAATTTATATAAATGTTTAGACTTTAGAATTTAGAATGAATTAATTTTGCCCCCTCTATAAGTTTAAGTTTGTATATATATGAGATATGATTTGTGTATGCACAAGATTCTAAGAGGTTCAAGATATTGAATTTCACTATGGTCATTCGCATCCATATTTCGTATCACCGATGACCTAATGTTGAAGAATTAACACAAATAAATAGACTTCACACCTATTTACAAACTTGAAATTTTAGAATTCTATCACAGACCATGGCCTGTCTCTGGGGATGATCTCATGTCGATGTACCTTGAGAGACCTCTCGAGAGCACTCCAAATAGAACATCATTGATGGTCTTGTATGTATACAAGTCTTAGTTCGTAGAGTGGAAAATCAACATAAAAATCGATAAAATTAAAAATCGACTCTGAATTTAAATACACACATCAAGTCTCAGCGCATATATTTTAACCTTTTACAGTACAACTAAGATTTTTTTTTATATATAATCAAACAACAAAAGAAGATGAGGAGTAGAGGTTAAACCAAATAAGGTTCGTCTAAATTAAACTGGACTTAAAGTGAAATGAAATGAAGATTGAATGGACCTGAACTAAATAGTATGAAAATAACTAATTAAAATTGAACTCGAAATAAATCTTATCGTTCCTGAATGGCCAAATTCAAAACTGTAGTGTCAATCGCATTAAAATATGCTTATATTATGTACAAAAATATATTTAATATATGCATATGCATTCCTAATATTCTAAAATTGTACAGAAGATGTTATATCCTGATATCTTTTCTATGTCCCACTGATTAGGAGGGATTATTCTAATGAATTTTACCATAAATTATTTTATTAATTATGATAAAAGAATAAAAAAATTTATTTAATAAAAAAACAGTTTATAGAGCTGTATAATTGAAATGAGCACAACAAATTATTAGTTTTATAATACAATATAATTTAGAAGTAATTTGCATGAAATTTAAATTCATGTAAAATCACGATTAAAAAGTTACCGCTTCAGGAACTACTCCTTTCACAAACTTCATATCCTCCATACAAAACCTTGCCGGGACCACCTTCCTCCGTCCGAGCTCCACCCCGCACCATACTAACCCCATCTTTCCTAAGCGACAACACGGTCAACAAAAACATAACCGTGTAAACCAATGCAAACCAAAGCACCTTAAAATATAACCACACCGAAGTCCACCACCACCTCCCCTCGACTATCCGCCTCCCCACCATCCCAACACTCGGCTGTTGCATCGGATCATCCACTCTCCTACACATTGACATCAAAAGAGACATTACCGAAATCCCATCGCCAATCGCATGGTGAATACTAAAGATCACGGTGTTATGGGAGAGGAGCAAGTGGACTTCCCAGAGCGGTTTCCCGTTCGAGAGAGGCATGGAGCAGAGAGAGGAGACATACTCGTTTATGTCATCGTCCGGGGACTTGGAAATGGGGAGGTGGTGGATGATGAGGTGGTCGTTGAAGTTGACTTTAGTTTTGCGCCAAACTTTGCAGCCGGAGGAGTTTTAGACTAGGAGGCTCGTGAAGCGGGGGTGGGTTAGGAATGGGGAGCATTTGAGGAGTGTTCGGATCGCAGAGACGTCGAGAGGGAGTTCGCAGGTGAGGATAGTGTAGATTATGTAACCCATTTGTGGCTGGACGAATTGCGTGCTAGAGGAGTGAGTGGCTCATCAATTTCATGGTAGGACTTTGACGATGCCATTTGTGTACTACAGTACATGTATTTTTCATTTGGGTTTGCATTACTATTTATAGGGTCGTGGTTTGGGATTGGACCGTGGGGACGGAAAAATCTTAGATCAAACTACTACACGAATATACTCCTAGGACGAATTCTTACGAGAGATGGTCGATATCTAGAGAGACTCATATTATCAATAAAATTACCATATCAGTAATTAAAATATTTATGTTGTTAATAAAATAAATTTTAATATAATATAAAAAGGGTTAATATTGAGAACATGATCAGTGTTTTGATTAATAATATTTATAATTTTCTTTACAATATAAATTCATATTTATGATTTTCTTTATAATATAAATTCATATTTATAACTTATTTAGAGATTGTATTTAAGGATACTTGCTCATTTACTTCTCAATTTTCTTATAATTATTAATTTTAATATTATTTATTTATTTTATAATATTTTTTAAATTTTAATATTTTTTAAATTTTAATATTATTTTAATCATTTTTTATTCAATTTTATAATTTTTATAATTAAAAAAATTATTTTCAAATGATAAAATTGATAATTAATAATGAGATGACACGTGTCATTAATTATATTATTTTTTTTGGTAAAAAATAGATAGATTTGTCAACTTTACCTCAAAATTGATCAGAATACCTAAATTAAAAGAGTTGTTAATGTTTAGTACCTAGATTGAACAATATTATTGAAGAGTACCTAAAATATCATGTCTCATTCTGGAGTACCTAAAAAATAAATTAGCCATTGTTACTTTTAATTTAGGTGCTAGATGTATTTTTCACTTGCAACCAATTTAAATCAACTTTCATATATTTCAGGAATTGTGACAACATGCGTTAATTACGTTTATTTCTTTAAATGTAAAAATACTGAAATGAAATTAAAACATATGTAATTCAGAAAAAATAGTATAAATTGAGAAGTAGTAGTATATAGTAAGTATACGATAAAATATAAAAATCAATTAAACACACTTAATTACATACGATAAAGTCAAGTAATATTAGTATATATTTTTATATATACTAATATATATATGCACGTTACAGGTGTAAAAAATTAAAATTAATATTAAATGTACAAAAACAGTTAATTATATTTATTGAATCTATTTAGGTGTATAGAGTAAGTATAATAAAAGGGAAGACTTTCTTATTATATAGGAAAATCTGATTTTAATGATAAAAAGCGGTTAAATGATCCGGATACACAGTTTTTTGGAGAAACAAACCGGATCGGTTGCTTATATATATAGGCTAAAATATGATGAAAATTGAGAAAAATAAAAAACAAATAGTAAAACGTGTTTGTGTGTATTCTACGAGTTTCTCTCCTCCGATCTACCGTTTTCTCGCCGGATTTTCATCGTTTCCACCGGATTTCAACTAAATAAATTTCATGGACGTGAATCATGTTAAAACCTCTTTATTTTTGCGATCTATTTCGAGTTTTGTGTGTGTTTTATAGGTGTTTTGTGTGTGTGTTTCATGTTTTTTGATTGATGTTCAAAACTTTTAGATCCAGTTGTTATAATTTTTAAATTCACAAATTCAAAACGATGAAGAAGCTAGATCGCCAGATTTGAAAATCATTCACGAAAATCTGTTCAGATCTGAAAAATATATCAGATCTGAACAGCAAATCCGTACGTACCTTTTAGTTTTAGCAACAATTCTTATGATATTTAGCTTGTGTTGTATTTTTCTAATTTGTTATCGTTTTAAGATGCATTGTTATATTTTACGAGTCAATGTTATAGTTTTAAACCTCAATATTACTGTCTTTAGCTTTTTTTTAAATTATTATTGAACAAAAAATATAACATCACAATTACAATTGTTAAACAAGACGAATTTATCAATCGATTCTAGATGCAAATCACCACCAATCTCTATTGAGAGAATATAATCACCCATTTCGGGGAATCAAACCCGTGACCTCATGGTTACAGGGTGTCTCAGCTTGCCACTCGGCTACAAACGCTTTGACATTACTGTCTTTAGCTTGTTAATGTTAAAATTCACAAATTCAGAATGATGAAGATGCTTGCTCGTCAGATCTGGAAATCATTCATGACAATATGTTCACATCTTTAAATCAAATCTGTACGTACCTTACTGTTTTAACAATCATTTTTATAGTTTTTAGTTTGTGCTGCATAATCCTAATGTGTTATAGTTTTAAGATGCATTGATATATTTTTAAGAGTCCCTGTTGTTATTTTAAGCATCAATAAAATTGTGCTTAGCTTGTGTTGCATGTTCCTGTCCATTATAATTTTAAGAGGCATTGTTGTAGCTTTAAGAAAATATATTATGATTTTATGCATCTATATTACTGTTTTTAGTTCGCGTTGCATGTTTTTACCTTACTATAGTTTTAAGAGTCATTGATATAGTTTTAAGAGACACTGTTATTGTTTTAAGCATCAACTTTATTATTTTCAGCTAGTGTTGTGTTTATCTGTTTTGTTTACTGTTTGTAGCTCGTTTCCCATTATTATGGTTTGTTACAGTTTTAATAATCATTGTTATAGTTTTAAAAAACATCGCTATTATTTTAGGAATTAATATTATTATTTTTAGTTCGTGTTGCATGTTCCTGATTTGTTATAGTTATAAGAGGTATTATTATCGTCTTAGAAGACACTGTTATAATTTTAAGCACAAATCATTTTTTTAGCTTATGTTTCATGTTTATACTTTTTTATTGTTTCAAGGATGATTGTGATAGTTTTAACAAGAATCATTATGATTTTAACTTTTAAGCAGGTACTGATGATAATGTGTCATTGCCGTATTGAAGCTACAAACGACAGAGTGTCTAAGTTCACCAACAAAATTAATCATAACAACTCAGTTAGCATTTGCATAAACAATATTGTAATAACATAATGTTACAAGTCGTCTATTTTAAGCTTGTTTATTGATGTTTTAATAGTATACATGAAACTTTTAGAATTGTGTACTGTTTGTTTACTAATATTAAAGTATCACTTAAAATTGTAACAAGTCATCTTAAAATTATCATGTAACTCATTAGAACTGTTATACCATCGATGAAATATTTAACAAATGTGGTTAAAACAATAATTGAAACATGCAATACCGACGCATTATAATCATGACATTATCTCTTAAAACATAAACGGTTATACGTAAAACTTTAATGGTACCTTACAATCTAATAACGTAAAACCATTACATAATCTATTAAAACCAAAACGAAAAATATGTATATCGGTGGTTTTTATAAAACTCGGCCGGCTAAATCGTTAAAGTTTATAAACTGCAAAATATCATAAATTTCTTGGCTTTCTATTTTTTTAAAAAAATTCTTACCTTTTTTAAGACGTGGACATTAATTAAGAAAGTTAAATATGATCAATAACTCCTTAAAATAGCGGAGAAGAGATTTTTAACTCAATTTTGATGATTTAAATGGGCTGCCAAACCGTCTATTAACTTTTTACATAATTCAATATCTCAATATTTTATACCAATTAATCCTTGAGACACGTAAAATTGTTAGTGGTGTCATGCCTTCTTATTTCGTCAATATCCTCCACCGCCTAACTGGTCAGGAGTCAGGACAAGATGGAGACGAATGCATTGCGATGCCGACGATCAGAGATCTAGCGTGTATATCTACAACCCTTCACCTCAAAAAAATTTAAAAATAAACCAACAATTTATATATATATCTATATATATATATATA